>OZJO01027008.1:0-29378 GCA_900406225.1 Acrobeloides nanus | reverse complement strand
ATCAATTCGTTAACATGGGAATCATTGAAAAGTTGTTCATGGTATTCTGAAGTAGGATTGCTTGTACCTTCGCCTTGCTTAAAATTAATGCTAAACCCTTTGTTTGTACGTTTCTAAATTTATACTCCACAAATGTGCGGTGAAAAAATTTTCTTACTCTTATTGAAGACATTATTTGGCTCAAATGCAAATAGGTAAAAAATAAGCCGAAAAATCGCAAAACTGTTTTATCGATTTTGATGCTTGCCTTTTATGCTCTCAACAAGTTATTCATTTGATAAGGATGGGTGTACAAAAAGGAATGAAATGGTTTGTTGACTCTATAGCTTTAATAGACGGTGACTAGGACATTGGAAAATTTTATATATGATCATGAAAATTTTCAATTTCTTGAGTCAGAAATTAAGAAACAAATTTGTAACAATAAAAATTGCAAGATATTTTTTTGTTGTTAAATTTATTCAAATTTAGCAACTAAAAAATATCAAAATTAAGACATTTAAAAAAAAACAAAAAAGTTCCATTTTACCATTTTTTTCATGAATTCAATGAAAAAAATGGTCTTTTAAAAGAAAATGGGCACTTTCTCATTTTTTCTCTGACTCAGGGAAGCATTTTCAAGCTTCGTGAATGCGTGCAATCGATTCTCTGCATCGAATTACCCATGATAGGGTCATTTTTAGAAAAAAATTTTTTGGTCAAAAATTCAAAAAATGGAAAAAATTGCGTCAAAATTAGGGGTTAAAACTTATAAAACTTATAGCCCCTAATTTTGACGCAATTTTTTCCATTTTTTGACCCCCAGAAAATTTTTCAGAACTTTTCGATGCGCGGAATCGATTTCTCGCATAAAATTACCCCCAATGAGGTCATTTTTACAAAAAAATTTTGCTAAACTTTTAAATTGACTAAAAATTATATTTTTGCCAAAAATCGAATTTTTTTTATCAAAAATTTGACAATTTTAAAAAAAGCAAAAATCACTTTTAATGAAAAAATTGATGGTAATTTTGTTCAAAAATCGAAAAAATGAAAAAATATATACCGTATTCTTTCTAATAGAAGCACCCCTCTAATTGAAGCATCCCCCTCCCCCCATAAATCTTGTCTTAACAATAAAATCTGTAAAAGGAGGGTATATTTTTTTCGTTTATGATCTACTTTTTGCTCATTTTGTTAGTTTCAAGTTTGTTTGCACTTTTTTTCGAAATTTAAATTGAAAAAAGAAGCACTTCTTCTATTTGAAGCACCCCCTGCCGGAGGGATTGAAAAATAGAAGCACCGATGCTTCTATTAGGGAGAATACGGTATGCTCAATTTAGTAAAAATACGACCCATTCTAGATTAATAACAAGTTTTAACTTTTAAGAAATAATAGATTCAAAAAATGATCAAAGTCAGATATTCTAATTATTCAAAAATTTGTATAGTGAGTAAGCTTATATAAAAGTTTATTTATGAACGAAAATAATACAAATAAATAAAAGTACTCCCTCCCTTTACTCTTCGGCTCTGGTGGGGGAGGGAGGACCATATATGAATGGGGAGGGGTCTATTTTGAAAAAAATTTTCGGAGGGAGATTATAGACTTCCAACTTGGAGGCTTCAAGTAGAAGGGATTGGAAAATCAAAGTTTTGGATTGTTCTTCAGCTAGTTTGAAAATCCTTGGGATTTGGGCTTGCCCAGAAATCTCGAGATCATAAAATAGTGAAACATTGTGTCACAATTGTATTTGAGATGTGCCATGTTGGCTATGGTTAAGGTTTCTTCCAGATTTTCTTTTGTGTTATTTAAGGTTCTGATCGAATTTTCATTAGGTGTGTCAACATTTGGCTCGGATGTGTCCATTTCTTCAATTGATAAATCCTAAAAATATTTATACATTTTGGAGAAAAATTTTCAATAACCCTAATGGTCCCCCATTATGATTTTTATAATATTTTTGCCATTTTTTATTGGAAAAATGAGAAATTTTGGCGGAAAGAAGTAGTATGGAGTTTTATTTCCGTTTTTTGTTCCAAAAATTGCTATTTTTGCCAGAAACATGTGGTCACGGGAAAAATTTTTGAGTTTTTCGATTTCTACTAAATATTGAGAATTGTTTTTATATGTCATATATACTTCTCAGTATTTACCTGATAATAATATTTCTTCAATAAAATCTGCACTGCTTTTTCTAACTCTATTTTCTCACAACATTTATAAAACTGTGTAGCCATTAGATCGTCATGTTTTGGCCGCTCTTCAACTTTCTTCAAACAAGATTTCATAAAATTCTTTATTCCTTCAGTATAGCCTCCCATGGTGTCTTCTACAGTTTTACTGGTGTCCAGATTAAGAATCAAATTTTGGAGCAGAATGATGTTATTTGGAATGTTTCCTTTACGATCTCGATAGGGTACACTTCCGGTGACAATTTCAATGAGAGTGATTCCCAAACTCCAAATATCAGCAAGAACGTCGAGTTTGGCTTTATCATGTTCGAGACGTTCTGGTGGCCAGTAAGATAGGGCGCCTAAAATTGTAATAATGGGCTTTTTGCTTTCTTGGGGATAGGCTCACAACTGCTAAGAAGTTTATCGAGATCAATATTCGGGTTCGAAAATAGGATCGATCCCAAGGGACTTGAGTAGACCGGCCCCAGGACTGTAGGGGAGAGGAGCGGGTAGGCATTGGGCTTGTCCCCATGGATATGGGTCACTTTGAAAGTGGCTCAGGACCTGGTAGTAGGGCTCTCTTATTTGTAAGAAATTTTCTTACTTTTGAACTCATTACCTTTTGAGAAAAAGTAATTAACTTATTTTTTCCTATTTTTCACAATTCTCTTAGTAGAATCTTACTTTTCAAAATTTGAAATGGGAGCCTTACCTGGTGGGCTGGCCCTTTTCGACCCCTGCTCACCAATACCATGTTCTTAATTTTAACTATTGCTTACCTTCAAAAGTGCTGGCCAAAGAACCATGCAAGATTTTTGATTCTCCAAAATCACAAAGTTTTATAGCCCCATCTCGGCTTAAGAGGATATTATCTGGTCTAACATCACGATGCATGATGTTTTTCGACTTGCATGCCACCAAGGATTTGAGAACAGCCACGATGATACAGCGGAGAAGCTCTTCCGAAAATTTTTGACCGCTTTCGATGAATTTTAAAGACAATTCCTAAAGAGTACAAATATAAAGATTTTTTATTTTTGTCGATTTCAATAAAAGATGTGTTTAAAAATTTTTTGAACCCATCAAAAGTTGAAAAGTAAGGTGCACAAGTGTACATGTATGGGAAATGAAGGGTTTAGGTTTCCGCAGTTCCTCCCTTGGGGGCCAATTGCTCACTTCGGTAAGTGGCAATTAAGAAGGAATTATGCAAATTCTGAACGTACTTTCCGAGGCGCGCAATTGGCCCCTGAGGGAGGGAAAGAGTAATGATTACTTCAAAAAAATTCTACCCCACTTTATTCTGGAATTTTTAATCCATATTCCAATCTCACCTTTAACGACAAATCCATCAGCTCCATACATATCAATGCCTGTCCTTCATATAGACAGAATCCATAAAACCTCACAATATTCGGCTCATTTCTAAGCTCGCGGAAATTTTGAATCTCCTTAACCAGATGTTTCAACTTCTTCAAATTCTCATCATCGGCACTATGCCGATTATGGGGAATATGCACGAATTTTACGGCCATCTCCTTTTTGGATGGCGTATGCTTCATTCTTTTGATGACATATCTAGTGGTGGCAATGGTTTCCATTTCCACCAAATCATTTATATTGAAATGATATTCTGGTCCATCGTCGGAGAAGATCAATTTGTTAACATGGCGATCGTTGAGAAATTTTTCATAGTATTCTGAAGTGCTTGGACCTTGGACTTGGTTAAAATTGAGATTCAACCCTCTTTTTGCTAGGTTCTAAATTTTATAACTCATGAAATTTTAGATAACAAATTTTCTTACTCTTATTGAAGACATTTCAAGACAAAATGAGTAAAAATTTATTCAGCTCAAGACAGATAGTTAAAAAAATAAGCCTAAAAATTGAAGAACTGTTATGTCGATTTTGATGTTTTATACATCCTTTTATACTCTTATTTATTTGATAAGGATGATTGTACAAAATTCGCAATGAAATGGTTTATTGACTCATAGATTAATAAACGGTGACTAGGACATTGCAAAATTTTATATATTAGTATGAATTGTGAAACTTCCTGAGCCAGAAATTAGAAACAAATTCGTAACAAAAAAAATTGCAAGGAGAAAAATTGCAAAAATTCAAATTTTGCGACAAATTTCTGAGTGTTAAACAAATTTATGAATATTAAACCCATTGAGTGGCAACTTCCTTTTTTTGGTAGGAATATCCCGTGAGGTCAAAATCAAAAAATTTCTTCAGTTTCAAGTTCTTCTATTGAAAAACCCCGAGTATAAAAAATCAGCCGATTTGGAGATTTTTTTGAAGTTCGATTTTTCCCCTTGGTCACCCAAGAGGAAAAATTTGAAAAAAATTTTTTCAAAAATATGTGGCACAGTATTAAAGGGTGTGCAAAAGGGCCTTTCTCAACAAAAATTTTTTTTTGAAAAATGACCTTCTAGGGGTAAAAATAAGGTGAAAAATGATTGTGCACATTTCCGTCGTGTGAATTCTTCCTTGACCTTGATTCAGGGAAGTATTGAAGCGAAAATCAAACATTTTCGGATTTTTATGAGAAAACCGTCGATTCTTAGGTTTTTCTAGGCGGGGAATCGATTACGCGCATTCCCGAACCGTAAAAACGCTTCCTTGACCCTGATTCAGGGAAGAAATCGATGTATTGAAGCGAAAGTCAATTTATTTATGTATAAGCGGGTCCCCACTCCTTCAAAATTCGATTTGCGGGTCACTCTAGAGAGGGAGGGGGCCGCTTATCGAATTTTTCAGGGGGCTCGCTTAACGAGCGTTTACTGTATTCTGTCTGCGTTTTTTAAGATTGACAACATTAGAAATGTTCATAAACTTCTTTGTTTATAGTTCCAAAATCTGTACTATTTTTTCACCACCCCTCCCCCCATTTATCAACCGCTATCATTTGGTACCCCCATGATAAAGTTATCATAAAAATTCAAAAAATCATAAGGGTCTCCCTATGTTTTTCAAAAATTTTGGAAAAAACATAAGGGGGAACTATGGCAAACATTTTAAAATATTTTGCATAGAATTTTAAAATAAAAAATAACAATAATTATTTCATTATATTAATCAATTGTTTTACATCAATTTCGTTTCGATTTCGACCCCCCCCCAAATTTCGATGCATTAGAAAACTACGGCTTCAAAGCGTTTGATTGAATTTATTAACTTTAAATTAATTTTCATATTTACACAAGATATTAGCAATTTCGTCTTGTTTGACATTACAATATTTACAATAAAATTCTTTCTTCAGTAATCGATCAAATTTCGGGCGATCTTCAACTTTTCTTGTACATCCCTTTAAAAAGTTGCACAATCCCTGAGAATAATGCTGCTTTATCTGTTGATCAATAATGTCCCAAACATTGGCAGAAGTTATATATTTTTGCAACTTGATATCCGATAAATTATCCGCACATACTCCCTCTGGTACATAAGGTAACTGGCCTTGGATAACTTCCATTAGAGTTATACCCAAACTCCAAACATCTGCACTAACATCATAAGGGTTGTCGGGGTGGGTGAAATGTTCTGGAGGCCAATAAGCAGCAGTACCAACATGGGAGTTTGCTTGAGAATTTTTTAAAAGTTTGGATTCTCCAAAGTCACATAATTTGATGAAACCTCTACAATATAAAAAAATACTTGCCCAAAAACACGGCAGTTTTTTGGGAAAATTGAAGGAAATTCGAAATTTTAGAAACGAGTAATACCATTTGACTCAGCTCAACGAGACGAATAAAACAAGATATATTGTACCATTACGCTAACAAGGAAGGGGTATGACAGTGGCTTTTTAGATTTCGACCAAACATATCACAAATTTTTATCCATAGTGTGAGTGTAAAATTTTCGCAAAAAAATTTTTTCCGAAGCGCATCACGTCGTAGTGATCAGGGGTGTTTCGAGTTTGGTACGAGTTTCATTGAGTTTGGTCACGGTTCTACGAACTCTACAATATATCTCGTTTTACTCGTCTTGTTGAGCTGAGTCGAATGACGTGACTCGTTTTTAAAATTTCAAGTTATCGCCAATTTTTTCCAAAAAAAACTGTCGTGAAAAAGGTATACTTACCCAAAACTAATCAATATATTAGGTGGCTTGATATCCCTGTGCATAATTCCATTCGATTTACAAAATATTAATGCATCCACAACTTTTACTGCAATGACTCCGGTAAGATCTTCTGGAAACTTTTCACCCATCTCCATATGAATCCGTATATACAAATTCCTTAAAGACATATCCATCAGCTCCATACAAATCAAGGCTTCATTTTCATATAAACAAAGTCCGTAAAAATCGACGATGTTTGGGCTTTTTTCGAGCTTGCGGAAATGATCAATTTCGGTTTTGAGATTTTTGAAGCGAGTTTCATTAATCGGATCATAAAAAGTGCACTGATATATATGGATAAATTTTATAGCTAAGTAAATTGAAGAAGGTCGATGAAGAAATTTTTTGACGACATGGTTCTCGTTATCTAAAAAAGAATCATTAACCAAAGCTTTTGTAAACAAAATCTTGTAATTTGCACATTTTCAAACACAGATAATAAAGTGAAATACCGAAGTCTTTTCAGTTTTTTCTTGTGGCCGCCATTTTCTCTCTCTCTCTCTTATATAGGGGGTACCCTTTTGGTCAAAATTGAAGAACTCTTTCGAATTAGTGATCCCCATGTCAAAAACCCCCGAGTAGAAAAAATTAGCCGATTTGGAGCCATTTTTGAAATTCGCATATTTTTTAATTTTTAGGAGTAAGGGTGCTCCTTAGTCGTTGTCGCGCCCAAAAAACACTGTTAAATGAGCTGTGAAACGTTGTCGAACATTATCGCGCGACGTTGTCGAGAAATCGTACAGGGTGGTGCAAAAAAAACCGTAATTTTGAAACTTGAGGGCCATTTTTTCGAAAAAAATTTTTTTTCTAAAAACATCATTTCTGGGGGTAAAAATAGCTGAAAAACACGATTCCGGCGTCAAAAAAATTTTTTGACCCATANTTGACTCCGGAATCGTGTTTTTCAGCTATTTTTACCCCTAGAAATGATGTTTTTAGAAAAAAAATTTTTTTCGAAAAAATGGCCCTCAAAAGTTTCAAAATTACGGTTTTTTTGCACCACTCTGTAAAGTATTTGCAATTTTCAATGCAATCATAAAAAACGATGGCAACGTTGTCGAAAAATCGTTGTCGCGCGACAATGTTCGACAACGTTTAACAGCGTTTTTATTGAGCTCAACAAAGTTTCACAGTTCATTTAACAGTGTTTTTTGGGTCGATAACGACTAACGAGCACCCTAATCACTCTAATTTTTTTAAGGAGTACCCCCTTTTATTTTCTGTACACCTATTCCCTACCTACTAGTTATTAAGAGGCAATATCTCGAAATATCGCAGATAGCTACTTAGGGGGTGGTCGTACGCTAAAAAGTGTTGCTAAAACTTGAAGTCTAGGTTATTTTTATGTACCTAGTGAGTGATTAACAAAAACATATAAGTTAGGACCCGAGCCATACATAAACAAGGAGGGGGGGGGGGGGGGACAAGCACCTCGGGGCTATATGTTGTCGACCAAAAAAAAAGTCGTCTTCTAATTTTTTGGCTCGGCTATATAACTTTGAGACTTGGAACTCCAAGGCTATATGAATCTTAAAATTTGCCTCGATGCTAGCTACATGAGGGGGGACATCCCCCTCCCCATTGGTAATGTATGACCCGAGCCTTTGAACTTGTGGAGAAATCAAGAAAAATCGTCATTTGGACCCCTCACAAAAATCATCATTTCGACCCTTTTTTGTTTTTACCATAACTTTTTTTCTACAAATGCGTTTTCCACAATTTAAAAAACGTTTTCATTGCCATTCGTCCCCCTTCCCAATGACACAGGCTCGGGTCCTAACTTGTATGTTTTTGTTAATCACTCACTAGGTACATAAAAATAACCTAGACTTCAAGTTTCTAGAAACACTTTTTGGCGTACAACCATCCCCTGTGCGACTTTTTGAGACATTGCCTCTTAAAAAAACCGCATATCATTCTGAGTTACCATTCCTAAGATCCCGTGGTTCCGGACGGACCCACGGACACAAAAAATGACTTTTTATATTTATGATTTTACTTGTCAACGTTTCAATTTCTTCAAAATCTGATATGTTGAAGTAATGTTTTTCTGAATTTTTTGTAAACACTAATATGTTTGTATGCTCATCTATCAACGCGTCTCTACAACACCGTCTTGCAATTGATTCGTTTCTTGGCAAAGTCAAAATGTCAAAAATGCTTGAGGATATAGTCATGCCTAAATTTTTTGATCATAAAATTTATTATAGCCTCTTTACCACTCGGATTAGACATAGTTCTTGAGAGTCGTCCCATTTCCATAAGTTCAATGGACTCATTATTTGGAGAACTGCCATCAGATATATGATTGTAAGTTGGAATAGCACCGCTAACTTGTAAAATCGTAGAATTTCTAGTTGCTTGAATCGGGGTGCTGCTGTTGAAGATTTGGTGAGAGGAAATATTATTGGTATTGTGGAGACTAAAATCCAGTTGTCATAAGGATTTTGGCAAAACATCGTATGTCCGTTTCTGTACCAGGTTTGAGAAATTGGAAAACTCAAAATCTGAGAACCTATAACTTTGAAATAGCCCAGGATGAGTCGAAAAAGGGCTTTTTCAACTATTTCTTTTTACAGAACTACTCATTTTTATATGAATTTTTATTCCCAATAAAAATTTGACGTTGACCTGGGCGTGTTAATACTTCGCCACACGTTTTTGAATGTTTTCGTAAATTCTATTTTGATGTACCCAGAATTTTGCCTAATTCGTTCGGAAATTTTTGACTTTACTAATTTATCACTAATAACATCACTAATTCCGTTCGGAAATGTTCAGACGAGCACCCGAACGCCTATTAGTGATGTTTCCGAACGCAATTAGTGTCTGTTCGGAAGCCGTCCTAACGTATTAGTGGTGGCCCTCAGCGATCAGGAAAAATCTTACTCTTGTAATTGTATTCCTTGTTCTTTCATTGTATCCTTTTTCTTATTCCTTACTCTTCTAATCATAAAATAAGAAACAACTATGCCTGCTAATAATAATCCTATAATGCCACCAACAACTTCCAAAACAATTCGCAAATCTTCATTATTTGTTTTTGCTACATGTTTAGACACCAATGGCGCTGAAAATCATTATTTTGCATAAGATTTTTTTACAATTTACAAACTTCCTGCCATTTCTAGCGCACATATGGTAACTTCTTCGTATGGCTTTTCATTTGTAACGTTCACAACGTAAAAGTGGTTAAGCCGACGTTTTGAAGCGTCTCCATTTTCCAAAAAAGTTGATGATCTTTTGAAAATTTCAGTCATTGACGTAGTTAGGGTGCCATTGTTGAGTAAAACGATTTCAAGATGCTTCTAAATTATTTTTTAGAGAGGTATTGCACCAAGGACATAGCTGGGTGGTTCGGTATGGGGGCACCACTAGGTATGAGGGGCACTTTTACCCAAATGAAAAATTGATATTTTATACAAGAATATCATTTCCGAAATGTTCTTCGGCCCACGGTAATAAGTGATCATGGAGAACTTTCCGATAATATCAGAATTCAAGAAGATAACAAACAATTAGTCATTCTTAGGAGTGCCTGTTAAAGTAAAGAAGTACTAAATTTTTTGCGTTTTCTTTTCCACCCAAAAATTTTTTTGGTTTCTCATTAGGAACCGTTAACGGGACATCACTGGTCCACGGTGTCCGGTACTTACAGTAAATGAATCTGCAATCACACCTTCCATATCTATTGGAAGTGGATATTGATCAGTAATCACGATATTATAGTGCTCTGTTTTGTTTACTTTTTTACTTTCTTTACGTGAATCATAATCATCAGCATATAATTTTTGCATCAATTGCTTTGCATCCATGCATGGTTGATCTAAACATTTTATGCTTCATTGAACTTTGTTTTTGAAATTTTATCGAATTGGAAATTTTATAATCTTTTGTCATTCGTTTCAAAAATCAGCATTTTATTGAAATTCAGACAGCATGTATTTAGGTTGTTAATTGGTATTTAATTATTCAATTTGTAACTGTATTGCTAATTTATGATATATTCAGTATTCGCAACTTCAAAACCAACGAGAAGTCTTTTGATTGGCGAAAACCAAAGCGAGACGCAGGAGTAATAAACGCTAGATGCCAGCGAACACCAACAAGCAGAACAGCAAAAGAAATGCTAGAAGAAGCATCCTTGGAAGACTGCCATGATAGGCAACCAGAGAAGACATATAAACGCTCAGAGCCGTACAATAAGCGATAATCGAAAGGAAGAAGCATTCTAGTCAAGGTTCGGAGCTGATAAAAAGCCGCAAACTCCTAGGTGCATCGGCTCGCAACGACCTGATAAGCTCACTTTGGCTTCACCCTTCGGTGGTAGATGGATAGTCGTTGATTGGCTTTAATATCTCTTCTGCCTTTTTATAACGAACCGCGCCTCATTACCGTACCCAATCTTTTTAGGGCTCTCATACTTGGATAATACCCAGGTCTAACTGTTTTGAACAAGCTATCAAATCTATCAAGCTAAGCGCTTAACATCAACTCGAGACGATACCACATGTTTAGTGTCACAATCCCACGTAAATCTCAACTCATGGAAGGTCTCAAAATCTGCTTTTGATAAAAAAAAATAAAAAAGATTTCGAGTAATTCTATCAATGTTACATGATCTGTAATAAAATGTTGTTTATTGAAACAATTGATGAAAGATTATAAAATTGCTGACTCGGTAAAGTTTCAAAACATCGTTTATACTCATTGATAACAGAAATAATCGTTCGGTTCCGGTCCCACTCAAAAAGATTTTTGCAGTTCTGGTTCTACCAAAAAATTTTGAAAAAAAATTGGCTCGTTTCCTGGAACCGAGCCGAAAATGAGCCATCACTGCTTCTACCTCCTTCGTATGATGTAATATTTGTCCAATAAGCCGTTTTATCATTTAAAATCTTATTGAAAGCCTCATCAAAATATATTTGACTTATTCCATCGGTTGGGCCGGGTATGGGCAAGACTAAAATATTTGATATAATGTCGATTTTTTTTATTGAAAAGTTTCTTACACCAGTTCAAAACTTGGTCACCATCTGTAATACAAAGTTGAAATCTATAGGCTTTTGTGTACTGATCTAATTTACATTTTTGACTTGGTAATATGCTTTCTTTGACCCATTTTAAAGTCATATTAACGTATTCCAAATTCATCCATAGAACAATATTTACCGGCATGCTTATAGGGTCGTATTGTGCTAAAATGAGTCATTTTGTTCAATAATGTGGGCATAAAAAGATCGAGTTCCCCGCATAGAACCCCCTTCTCGGCATCCAGTAGCATATTTTCATGCACCGTTATTTTTTCAGTAAGCAAAAATATATGGTATGACTATACCCTGAACATCAGTTTCCAACATCAACCACTGCAACGATTCTATTGGCGCGTTTTTTACAATTGGATCAAACGTAGTCGTCCCTCCAGGAACGATAAATTGGATATTTTCCCAATTCACTTTTGGATCACCCTTGTCACAAGTTTGGTTGGTTATTAGAGACTCGTTTAGCACGACCACAACTATTTTTACATTCTGTATATTATCATTATATCCAGCATCGGCTAAAGCAGCTATAGAATCGGCCGGGCAGTAGTTGGTTAGTAAAACGACAAGTTGTTGAGTTAGCATGGTTTCTGGGTTTTGGTAAGAGTGCTTGATATTTTTCTAAATGGTGGAAAAGTGTACACGTATAAAACACCCCCATTGACAAATTTTTTAATCGGTTGAGTCGACCTCTCTTCATAAAATTGGGTAGGGGGAGTGGCTGGGGAAAAATTTATACCGCTATATATTTTGTAAGTATTTGACTCGCATTCAATTTCCCATCACACTTTCCATCGTAATCTGTACATTTAGGTTCGGTTTCAAATGAGCGACATGTGGAGTTATTCCAATCTGTGTGTCGGTTCAAATATGACTTGTTTAAGATTTTCTAAAATTAGGTTGAGTTATGGGCACGACAACTAAAATGTCTAACATCAGCTGAGCTCAATAAATCTTCAAGCTCTATTGTTGAATTCTCACAATTTGTAAGGTTTTTCGATTCGGAACAGACAATATCCTTACAAAATAAGCTCCCAAAATAATACATGGCTGGGAAGTTTTCTTGTATGTGGTAGCAATTATGACATTCTGTTTGTAACTAAAACCACAAGTTAATGAGATGAAAATAACCCCCTCAGGAAGAGTAATACAAATTGATTCATTTGAAGGAGGCGAAATAGAGCAAATAGTTTTTCCAGAGATCCATATGGGGGCAGATGCATAGGGAAAAAGAACGTCATGGGAAGGTGCACCCAAAATTATAAGGGGACCAGGGTCGTTGCTGAGTTGAGTCACCTAACCCCCCCCCCCGAAATCATATATCCTTGACCCTGTCTTACTTTTTCCTTACCTCAACATAAAAATTTGTCAAATTCACAAATTGTTCAAGATCCACCTCAAAAGTTTGACCCATTTCCCACGCAAACATTACATAAGCTTCTCTTCCAAGAGATGGTATACTCACAAATTTATCATAACTACTTTGACTAGCTCCCAACATCAACATCAGAATCAAAAATATATTTGGAAAAATAAAAGAGGCCATTTTCACTACATTCTTGATTCTAAAATAACAAATTTCGAAATGTTTTTCTATACAAATAAAAATCGCTGGCGCAATTCAACTGACGAAGAACATAGCTTTTCTGTATAACAACAAAGAGACCGAAACAGTTAGATGCAAGGTCAAATCAAAGTGAAGAATAAAATCTGATAAGCTTGTTGATTATATGAATGGCATTCATGAGAATTTTTTTTGTTTTAAGGTATCAATGACCTTTTGAGAGACTTCAAATGATATTAATTTTTACGAAAACATTCAAGGCTAAAGTACAAATTCACATGAGAAAAGTTGCCATTTTGTTGATATTATGAAAATGCATGAGAAATGGGACATTGTTGTTTTTACAGTAAATTCTGAATTGTCGCCGATGTCGAGATAATTGAGTGTGAAGTTTCGCCTATGTATTGCAAATAAAATATGTAACGCTATTTCAAATTTCTGATTCAATAAAAAGCTGTTTATTGAAACGATTGATAAAAAAGTACAAAATTCAAACGATTTTCATTTAAAAAACTTTAAAGAAATTGATTATAACAGACAAATTTGAATTTTGTAATGTTTGATCAATCGTTTCAATAAGCAACTTTTATTGAATCAGGGAAAAGAAATAGATATATATGATTTCGCTGTTGCATATTCATAGTTTCGTCACATTTTACATACCAATACAATTTTTCCAAGCTGGAATCTAAAATCGAAGTTCAGTTTTTGCTCCTATATTTTTTTGGCGCCAGGTAAACTGAGTCAAAATTAACTGAGTCAATTCTAAGCTGAGTCAATACCGAGTCAAAACTGAGTCAAAATTTTAAGTGAAAAATTCTAAATCAAAAATTCCATTGAAGAAAAATCAATTTTTGTCATTTTTCCTTGAAAATTGAATCTAAAAAAATTTTAAATCTCTACTTCATAAAATTGAATCAGCTTAGAATTGACTCAGTTTAGAATTGACACAGTTAATCTTGACTCAGTTTACAGGGCGCCATTTTTTTATATCACATAAGACCGTGTAAGAAACAAAACGAATGAGCCACATCTTATCATTAAAGCCACATCTTTTCTTTTATGGAGGCTAGCACCGAAGATCATTTGAAATAATAATCATCTTTGATGCCAAAAAATTTGTGACCACAAAGTATAGAAGGAATATAAAATTTATCAGAATCGAATTCTATATTTAAAAAGGTTTGCGTTAAATGAATGGATGACTCATTTTTCGGCTGACAAAAACCAGAATCCCATGAATGGAGGAGGACCACCAAAAATTATAATGAAGCGCTTTTGTAATTTTTGCCGATAATCAGCCGGTCGAAGGGCTTATTTTTTCCTTCCAAAAACTGTTTAGCCTTCTCAAAACCTTATTACTTCCTCACTTTTTAGTTTCGTTCGAGGGAAAAACTTTACTGATCCTTTAAGGGATGCCGGGGGTGCACGCCCAGTACGTTTCTCGAAAAAAATTTTTTCTCCAAATTGACTGATTTTTGGTACTCGGGGGTTTTCGGACACGAGAAATCGATTGGCGCAAGTCCTGAGTTTCGACAAAATTTTCATGACCCCCTATCGCGACAGTTCATTTTATGAAAATTTAAAAAATTGATGCAAAAATCAATTTTTCCGCAAAAAATCCTTTTTTATTCTTTTTATTCAAAAATTTGTATAGTTAGTAAGTTTATATGACAGTTTATACAAATATAGATACAAATAAATAAAAGTACCCCCTCCCATTAGTCGATTCTTCGACGCTGGGAGGGGGCAGGCAAGGATCATATATGGATGGGGAGGGGGTCCATTTTGCAGCAAAAAAAATTCGGGGAGGGAGACCTCCAAGTGGAAGGGAAGGAGAGTGCATTTGTGAACCCCCTATCCATTTATAACACCACTGCTGAAGACCACCACCAGTGTTTAACACGATTAATTCCCTCAAAGAAATATGAATCTATTTGATTCTTATTCAAACAATAAAAATATTTATGCCATATTTTTATTCTCTCATCCAACTCTTCTATGAAACTATCTTCTTCCCGGGTCAAAATCCGTAGATCTTCATTTTCTTCAAAGCACGAGGGCCCAAACATATCGATAAAACATTGTATCCCACTCCTTGTCTGGCAAATATTCAGACTGTCAAGTTCACGTCCATCTCCATTTGTACGAGAGACAAATTCGGTAAAACCTATGAGGTAGTATAAAAATTTTTCGGCGTTCTGGAAAATCAAAGTTTTGAATTGTTCTTCAGCTAGTTTGAAGATGCTTGGGATTTGAGCTTGCCCAGAAATTTCGAGATTATAAAAATAGTAAAACATTGTGTCATATTTGTATTTGAGTTGTGCCATATTGTCTATAGTTAAGATTTCTTCCAGATTTTCCCTTATGTTATTTAAGGTTCTGATTGAATTTTCATTGGGTGTGTTAACATTTGGCTCGGGTGTGTCAATTTCTTCAACTGATAAATCCTAAAAAAATTTATACAGTTTGGAGAAAACTTTTCAATAACCCTAATGGTCCCTCATTATGATTTTTTTCACCATTTGTTGGGAGGTATACATTAGATTATGGAAAAATAGAGATGCTAAGAATCAAAAATTTATCAAAACGTTGCCGAAAATGGTCAAAAAAGTAGAAATTTTGGCAAAAAACTGAAAACTTGGATGGAAATTATTAAACAAAAATTGACATTTTTGTTTAAAAATTATTTTGCTAAAACATTTGGTCACAGGAAAATTTTTTGAGTTTTTCGATTTCTATTTAATATTGTGAGGATAGTTTTTATATGTCATATATATTTCTCAGTATTTACCTGATAAAAATGTTTGTTCAACAAAATCTGCACTACTTTTTCTAACTCTATTTTCTCACAAAATTTATAAAATTGTGTAGCCATTAAATCGAGATATTTTGGTCTTTCTTCAACTTTCTTCAAACAAGATTTCATAAAATTCTTTATTCCTTCAGTATAGCCTCCCATGGTGTCTTCTACCGTCTTACTGGTGTCCAGATTAACAATCATATTTTGAAGCAGAATAATGTTATTTGGAATGTTTCCTTTACGATCTCGATAGGGTACACTTCCGGCGACAATTTCAATGAGAGTGATTCCCAAACTCCAAATATCAGCAAGGACGTCGAGTTTAGCTTTTTCATGTTCGAAACGTTCTGGCGGCCAGTAAGATAGGGCACCTAAAATTGTAATAATGGGCTTTTTACTTTCTTAAAAAATGGGAGCCCTACCTGGTATGCTGGCCCTTTTCGACCCCTGCTCACCACTGCCATGCTCTTAATTTTAACTATTGCTTACCAGCAAAAGTGCTGGCCAAAGAATCATGTAAGATCCTTGATTCTCCAAAATCACATAGTTTTATAGCTCCATCTAGGCTTAAGAGGATATTATCTGGTTTAACATCACGATATATGATGTTTTTCGACTTGCATACCACCAAGGATTTGAGAACAGATACGATGATACAGCGGAGAAGCTCTTCCGGAAATTTTTGACCGCTTTCGATGAATTTTAAAGACAATTCCTAAAGAGTAAAAATATAATTTTTTATTTTTGTCGATTTCAATAAAAGATGTGTTTCAAAGATTTTTTGAATTCATCAAAAGTTGAAAAGTAAGGTGCACAAGTGTACATGTATGGGAAATGAAGGGTTTAGGTTTATGTTAGCAGTGCTGCAGTACTTCCCTTGGCCAATTGCGCACCTCGGAAAGTAGCAATTAAGAAGGAATTATGCAAATTCTGAACGTACTTTCCGAGGCGCGCAATTGGCCCCTGAGGGAGGGAAAGAGTAATGATTACTTCAAAAAATTCCACCCCACTTTATTCTGGAATTTTTAAATCCATATTCCAATCTCACTTTCAAAGATAAATCCATCAACTCCATACATATCAATGCCTGTCCTTCATATAGACAGAATCCATAAAACCTCACAATATTCGGCTCATTTCTAAGCTCGCGGAAAATTTGAATCTCCCTAACCAGATGTTTCAATTTCCTCAAATTCTCATCGTCTGTACTATGCCGATTATGGGGAATATGCACGAATTTTATGGCCATCTCCTTTTTAGATGGCTTATGCTTCATTCTTTTGATGACATGTCTAGTGGTGGCAATGGTTTCCATTTCCACCAAATCATTTATATTGAAACGATATTCTGGTCCATCGTCGGAGAAGATCAATTTGTTAACATGGAGATCGTTGAGAAATTTTTCATAGTATTCTGAAGTGCTTGGACCTGGGACTTGGTTAAAATTGAGATTAAACCCTCTTTTTGTTCGGTTCTAAATTTGATAACTCATGAAATTTTCGATAACAAATTTTCTTACTCTTATTGAAGACATTTCAAGACAAAATGGGTAAAAATTTATTCAGCTCAAGACAGGTAAAAAAATAAGTCTAAAAATTGAAAAACTGTATTGTTGATTTTGATGCCTCTCTTTTTATACTCAACAAGTTATTTGATAAGGATGAGTATTTAATAATAAATGTGTGTACAAAAATGAAATGTTATTGACTCTATAGATTTTATAAATGATGACTAATGCTCAATGAGCAATTTTGGAGCAATTCATCGAAATTTCTAAATTTCTGTCTCCAATGAAAAAATTTATGAGCAATAAATTTTTTTCGAAATTTACAGTAAATTGATCGTCTGCCTGCAATGAGCAATTTATGGCGGCAATACATGGTAAATTTCTGAAATTTATGGCGAGTTGGGTGGCAATAGTATTCGACCCATTCGACAACGTTGTCGAGATTTCTCGAGATTCTCGACAACGTTGTCGAAAAATCGTAAAATTGCAATTTTCATTTTATCGATTTTTTAAGATTTTGGTGACTAAATCGCATCCGTTTTTGATAATTTTATAAATTTTTTAGTGCTCATCACGGCGCTTTCGAATCTGTGATCGATAATGAAATTTGGCTGCCGAAAGGAGTCTAAAAATCCATTTCAAATTTATGATCTTGCAGATGAGTCATTTTAGCAAATCAGTAAAAAAAGTTTTTTGCAAAAATTATTAAATGTAGACGCAGAATTTTGCGGATAATCTTTTGAGTCAAAAAGTATCAAATCGGAGACAAAAAATTTTTGACCTCTGGTAGCTCAAAAAAATATATGGGATTGAACCCGCGCCAATACAGTGTGATTCAATTTACGCAGCCCCTTGGGACTATGTACCGTTTGGTTTTTATACCACTTTTGTATCTACCCTCCAATGGTTTTAGGGGTTTAATTTTTTGCAGAAAAATTTTCTTGGAAAAATTTAAACGCCATAAATTTTGTCTATGTATGGGCTTTAAAATGATATATAACTTGTGGGGGTTATCTTTTAACCCCCTTTGAAAAAATTTAAAATATCAATTTTTTGAGTTTTGGTTGTTTTTTGTTCGGTAAACAGCTCTAGAGAAAAATGATACACATAGGTTTTAATAATTCTTTTTTTTAAAAGCTTTGTTTGTTTCCCGACTTGGTATGTTTGTGCACAAACATACCAAACCCAATATATAAAAATTATCCTGGGAATTTGGGCTATACGGATTGTGATGTCATTTCTTATGAAAAGCCCTGCAAAACGGCTTAAAATGCCGATCCTTTTCAAAAAACCCGGTAAAAAAACCGGAGTTTTTTCAAAGATAGGCTCATAAGTTTTTATTAAAGCGAAAACTTTCTATAGGTATTTATACAATAGTTGTAGGGTGGATCACCAGCTTTCACTTGAGTGGTCAATCATCTCCCAATTCAATTCCTACGAGGAGATATGCCCATTTTACTAACGACATCCAATTATCAACATGGTACAAAGTTCAAAGGCCACTAGCTCGAAATTTCATTTAGTAAAACTTTTTATTTTAGCATATTCGTAATCAGTATAGCTGGAAATAGTAAAATGGACAAAAATTGCAGTCAGTATTCGGAGTGTTAAACATTTGAAATGGTGTGCAACCTTTAAAAAGGCCAATTTCGGTCCATATGAATGTTGGACGTTACAGGAATGTTATAGATGTTTTTCACACTTTAGTATTACCATATCTCTTGAAGGTTAAATCCAATTTCGATGATCTTGGTGTCGTTGAAAAGCTAGAGATGCGGGCTACATCTTTTATATCGGGTGTATAGGGTCTTGTTGGAAAAAGTGATTGAACAATTAGGTTTTCCGCAAAATGGGGGCTCCCCTGAGGGGTCAAAAATTCAAAGAATGGCTCTAGAAAAAAACTTTGTTCCCACGGGAGTTTCCATGAGCCCTAAAAATTATCTATAGCACTTATACTTTGTTTTAGACTTAGTCCCGGGCCAAATCTCGAACCCTCAAAAATATTTTTTGGCTCTGAAAGTACACATGTAAAAATTGAAAATTCTTTAGATTAGCGAAATTTGCCATAATTTATATATATTCGGAAAATTCATGAAAAATGGAAAAAATTTTGTTTTTATAGTAAATTCTGAATCGTTATTGTTGTCGAGATAATTGCGTTTGAATTTGGCGATTTTTAGAATTGGTTTTAAATTTGAATTTCCAGCCAAAATCCTTATTTTCGATTTTGGCGGGAAATTCAAATTCCCAAAATCGCCAACTTCAAACGCGATTATCTCGACAACGATAACGATTCAGAATTTACTGTATAAACAAAAAATGCTCCATTTTCATAAATTTTCCGAATATATATATAAATTATGGCAAATCTCGATAATCTAAAGAATTTTCAATTTTGAAGTGGTTGTCTTCGAGCGTGAATTTTTCTAACTTTGGCACCGACCTGCGCTACGATCGACCTATCATTGAAAAGCTGGAGACTTGGGCTACATTTTACAGTTTTCAGATCTTTGCGCTCTAGTGTTTATAAAAAGTTATAGCTGAAAAAGTGAATTTTTGGGCACCTTTTGACACCTTGAAAATTATGAAAACGGTCATAGCTTCACAACTTTGAGGTTTTGACATATGTCGTGAATATAAAAAATGAAGCTCAAATCCAGTCGCATTCAACGACACCAAGATCATGTGATTTGGATATAACATTAAAAAGTTATGATTTTTTGAAGCTTCGACACACCATACAGGACCATGCCTACCGTATCGAAAGTTAAAAGTCGGATTCAAAAACGGACTTCAGATTCGTGTTCAGCGACCTCGAAAACGATAGGGTATGTCAAATTTGAGAAAATTCCAACAACTTTTTCACTGTGCCCTTCATATATGAGAGCAAGTGTGAAAAGTCGAGATATCGACTCTTAAATTTTTTATGCAAAAATTGAAAAATATGACAATTTTTAAAATGTCCAAATGGTCATTTTTAATGAAAAATTGATAATTTTGTTAAATAATATTCTAATTATTCAAAAATTTGTATAGTGAGTAAGTTTATATGAAAGTTTATTTACGGATGAAGACAATAAAATAAAGAAAAGTGCTCTTTCCCTTTAGTTGACTCTTCGGCTTAGCAAAACAATTTTGGGGGAGGGGGTTAGACCTCCAAATGGAAAGGAGGGGAGTTCATTTGTCATCTCCCTATCCATTTATGACAAGGACCTTGCACAACTGCTGAAGACCACCACCAGTGTTTAACACTGTTCATTTCCCCAAAGAAATGTGAATCTGTTTGATCCTTATCCAAACAATAAAAATATTTATGCCATATTTTTATTCTCTCATCCAACTCTTCTATGAAACTATCTTCTTCTCGGGTCAAAATCCGTAGATCTTCATTTTCCTCAAAGCAGGGACCAAACATATCGATAAAACATTGTATTCCACTTCTTGTCTGACAAATATCAAGCCTTTCAAGTTCACGTCCATCTCTATTGGTACGAGAGAC
Organism: Acrobeloides nanus; assembly: GCA_900406225.1. Taxonomy (NCBI): domain Eukaryota; kingdom Metazoa; phylum Nematoda; class Chromadorea; order Rhabditida; family Cephalobidae; genus Acrobeloides; species Acrobeloides nanus. Next base: position 8,672 of record OZJO01027008.1, on the reverse strand, counting down.
AAATTCGATAAAATCTACGAAGTAATATAAAAATTTTTCGGCGTTTTGGAAAATCAAAGTTTTGAATTGTTCTTCAGCTAGTTTGAGGATGCTTGGGGTATGAGCTTGCCCAGAAATTTCGAGTTCATAAAAATAGTGAAACACTGTGTCATATTTGTATTTGAGTTGTGCCATGTTGTCTATGGTTAAGATTTCTTCCAGATTTTCTTTTATGTTATTTAAGATTCTGATCGAATTTTCATTGGATGTATCAATATTTGTCTCGGGTGTGTCCATTTCTTCAACTGATAAATCCTATAAAAAAATTATACATTTTGAGAAATAATTTCAATAACCCTAATGGTCCTCCATTATGATTTTTCATCAAAAATGACGAAATTTTACCAAAGTTTATCAAAATTTTGATAAGAGGTTTTTAATAATTGCTTAATCATATGGGTGAGGGGCGAACAACTTTTCAGTATTTACCTGATAAAAATGTTTTTTCAACAAAATCTGCACTACTTTTTCTAACTCTATTTTCTCACAATATTTATAAAACTGTGTGTCCATTAGATTGTCATATTTTGGCCGCTCTTCAACTTTCTTCAAACAAGATTTCACAAAATCCTTTGTTTCTTCATTATAGCCTTTCAATGCCTCTTCTACAGTCTTACTGGTGTCCAGATTAACAATCATATTTTGGAGCAGAATAATGTTATTTGGAATATTTCCTTTACGATCTCGATAGGGTACACTCCCGGTGACAATTTCAATGAGAGTGATTCCCAAACTCCAAATATCAGCAAGAACGTCGAGTTTGGCTTTGTCATGTTCGAAACGTTCTGGTGGCCAGTAAGATAGGGCGCCTAAAATTGTAATAATAGGATTTTTGCTTTCTTGGAGATAGGCTCCCAACTGCTAAAAAAGTCTGGTGCCTAGCCTCTTCTCAATACTGGGCTGGTCCCGGGGGATTGAGTAGACCGGACCGGATCAGCCTAGGACTATGGCGGCGGGTAGGCATTGGGCCTGTCCTCATGGATATGAGTCGCTTTTCAAAATTTGAAATGGGAGCCCTACCTGGTGGGCTGGCCCTTTTCGACCCCTGCTCACCACTACCATGTTTTTAATTTTAACTACTGCTTACCTTCAAAAGTGCTGGCCAAAGAATCATGCAAGATTCTCGATTCTCCAAAATCACACAGTTTTATAGCCCCATCTCGACTTAAGAGGATATTATCTGGTCTAACATCACGATGTATGATTTTTTTCGATTTGCATGCCACCAGATATTTAAGAACAGCTACAATGATACAGCAGAGAAGATCTTCCGAAAATTTTTGACCGCTTTCGATGAATTTTAAAGACAATTCCTAAAGAGTACAAATATAAAGATTTTTGATTTTTGTCAATTTCAATAAAAGATGTGTTTAAAATTTTTTTGAACTTATCAAAAGTTGAAAAGTAAGGTGCACAAGTGTCATGTATGGGAAATGAAGGGCTTAGGTTTATGTTAGCAGTGCCGCAGTATTTCTCTTGGCCAATTGTGCATCTCGGAAAGTGGCAATTAAGAAGGAATTATGCAAATTTTGAACGTACTTTCCGAGGCGCGCTATTGGTCCCTGAAAGAGGGAAAGAGTAGTGAGTAGTTCAACAAAATTCCACCCCCACTTTATTCTGGAATTTTTAAATCCATATTCCAATCTCACCTTCAAAGATAAATCCATCAGTTCCATGCAAATCAATGCCTGTCCTTCATGTAAACAAAACCCATAAAACTTCACAATATTCGGCTCATTTCTAAGCTCGCGGAAAATTTGAATCTCCCTAACCAGAAATTTCAACTTCCTCAAATTCTCATCGTCTGTACTATGCCGATTATGGGGAATATGCACGAATTTTACGGCCATCTCCTTTTTAGATGGCTTATGCTTCATTCTTTTGATGACATGTCTAGTGGTGGCAATGGTTTCCATTTCCACAAAATCATTTATATTGAAACGATATTCTGGTCCATCGTCGGAGAAGATCAATTTGTTAACATGGGGATCGTTGAGAAATTTTTCATAGTATCCTGAAGTGCTTGGACCTTCGACTGGGTTAAAATTGAGATTAAACCCTCTTTTTGCTTGGTTCTAAATTTTATAACTCACGAAATTTTCTATAACAAATTTTCTTACTCTTATTGAAGACATCTTAAGACAAAATGGGTAAAAATTTATTCAGCTCAAGACAGATAGTTAAACAAATAAGTCTAAAGATTGAAAAACTGTATTGTTGATTTTTGTGCCTGCTTTTTATACTCTAAAAATTATTAAATTGATCATATTTGATTGTCGGAAAATGCTTGATGATTCATTCTTTTAATAAATGATAAGGTATGAAATAGTGACTCTATTAATAAATAGGAACATTAATAAATAGGATTTAATATTAGGAAATTTTACTGACTATGGAATTGTGAAAATTCTGATTCATAAACAAACAAATTTCAACAAGAAAACTTGCAAGAGTATTCAAATTTTGCAGCAAATTTCTGAGTGTTAAACAAATTTATGAATATTAACCCCATCGCAACTTCCTTTTTTTGGTAGGGATACCTCGTGAGATCAAAATCAAAAAATTCCTTCAGATTCAAGTTCTCCGTGTTGAAAAACCCCGAGTGTAAAAAATCAGCCGATTTGGAAAACTTTTAGAAATTCGATTTTTTTCCCTTAGTCCCCCAGGGGAAAAGTTTGAAAAAATTTTTGAAAAATTTCATTGCAAAAATGAGTATTTTGGGGGTATCGCCCACTTCTAAATCGAAAAAATCAAATTCCTGTATACGCTACTGTCCTCCAAGTCATCTCGGCACACGTGGCACTTAGGACTACTGTTAAAAAACGATGAAAACGCCGTTTTCAAAAAACAATTATAGTAAAGTGCCAATGATTGGGTGCGTTTAGTATTAGTTACTTGATCTATGATCAAGTTTTATGAAATCGAGTTTATTTATGACTTTGTAGTTTGTGTTCATGAATCAGTTATTATCTAACTTGGTGATCGAGCACACAAGTCTAGCGAATCACCGGAGGGGTGATAAAACATTTTAGACGATGAAATCGAGAGGCGCCTTGATGCTGATGCAAAAATGATATGGGAACGAAATGAGATTAAACGATAAGATAGCGTAGATGTAATTAAGAAATGATGAGAAATCGAGGATTTCGAAAGCATACTTGAATAGGGGGTCGTAATTCGGCGCCCCCCCCCCATTTTTTGGGGCCCCCTGCGCCGCGAGGGCCCCAAAAAATGGGGGGGGGGGCGCCGAAAGGCAAAAATTTCCTTTAGACCCTCCGCGCCACGCGAGAAGGTTTACGACTCCCTATTCATCTATGTTCGAAAGTACAAATAAGATTCACGTGTGGGGCAGTATAAAAGGGCCTAGGAGACCATGAATCGGTCATTTTCAACAAGAGTCGAGCCAATGGATTGATGCGAATGATGCGTGGTTATTGTTGTTGCGTGTGCCTGTTTGTTCGTGATAGTACTTATGCCATGGTTAGGGCGCCCTCAAAATACTGACTTGGATTCAGCCTAACCAGCCAAAATCTAGTTAATTCGATCTAATCGTGCGATATTCTGATTATTCCGTTTGGGAGTAATTGGAACGAGAACCCGGGAGGCAAAAGGACTCATCTCCTTTCGAGGTAAAAAGATCCACCGCGTAGTGTTTTAACGTGTTCCATCTCATTTCGATACAGCATCAATGTCCGAACAACCCAATATAGATTGAAAAAGACGACTTCAAAGCTCATTTCACATTTACAAGTTAATCAAAAAATTTGGCACGATTTTTCATCAACTTTTCCTAATGGATGAAATGATTCAAAATCTGAGCAAGTTCCCCTGGTTCCCGCTACTCCCGCTACTTAACGTTGACTAAACTCGGCAAAAAATTTTTATTTTCTTCCGGAGATTACCCATTTAGGCGTAATTTTATGCGAAAGATCGATTGCGCGCACTCTCGCAGCCTGAAAACTGCAGAAAAATAGTGAAAATTCGCCAAAAACGACCACGCAGGGATGCATGGGGATTGTTCATTTCTCGAGAAAATAGAATTGCATCCCCCCCCCAAGCATCCCTGTTTGGTCGTTTTTGACGAATTTTCACTGTTTTTCTGCGGTTTTCAGGATGCGGAAGTGCGCGCAATCGATTTTTTGTATAAAATTACCCCTAAATGGGTAATCTTCGGAAGAAAATAAAAATTTGTTTGCCGAGTTTAGTCAATGTTTAGTGACGGGAACCAGGAAAACTTGCTCCAACAATTCGATCCCGACGGAGGACTTTGTACGAAAATTTTTTCACTAAAAACAATGATTGAGAAAAAATTTTCATGTAATTTTAAGGAGCTTGCTTTTACAACTTTCTATGAATCGCTTAAATAAAAATTTCGCTCCTGATAGGATCGAACCCATGCCAATAACATTAATAGCAGTGTCTTAGCCATTAGGCCATGCGCACCCAGATTGTTGAAATCTCGTCATAATATAGAATGTATAAAATTTAAATTAACTTTTATATTTACACAACAAATTAGCAATTTCGTCTTGCTTAACATCATAATATTTACAATAAAATACTTTATCTACTAGACGATCAAATTTAGGTCGATCTTCCACTTTTCTTGTACACGCTTTTAAAAAGTTGCACAAGTCCTGAGAATAATTCGACTTAATTTTCTCATCAATAATATCCCAGAAATTCGCGGACTTTATGTAATCTTGTAGATCGAAATCATTTAATCTTATTCCTGAACCGAAACCTTCTGGTAGGTAAGGCAAATGTCCTAGGATGATCTCCATAAGGGTTATTCCTAGACTCCAGACATCAGCGCGGATATCGTAGGATTCTTCACGTAGAATTCTTCGCTTGGAAAATTGTTCTGGTGGCCAATAGGCAGTGGTTCCAGCAAGGGTAATTGCTTGTGAGTTGTCAAGAAGTCGAGATTCACCGAAATCGCAAATTTTTATCAATCCGCTAAAAAGTTTTTATGGAAACTTATTAAATTTGGGCAGATGCCAGTTGGTGATATAAAATTTCTACCAAGGCTTAGGCCTAAGCCTAGGCTTAAGCTTGGGCTTAGGCTTAGGCCTAGGACTAAGCCTAGGCTTAGGCCTATGCTTAGACCTAGGCTTAGGCCTAGGCTTGGGCTTAGGCTTGGGCTTAGGCTTGGGCTTAGGCTTGGGCTTAGGCTTAGGCCTAGGACTAAGCCTGACCTAAGCCTTGGTAGAGATTTTATGTCACCAACTGGCATCTGCCCTTAAATTTGACTTCAATAGACGAAGATATTCTTTTTTTACCCTACCCCAAGGGCTGTCCCAAGGGGAAGGGGAACTCGGGAAGTTCCCCCTATTTCGGCCGAGAGCCGAAAAAATCATAAGGGTCCCCTATGATTTTTTAAATTTTGAGAATTTTTTTCCAAAAATATCAATTTTTTACAAAATTTACCTATTTTTTAAACTTTTTTATCAATTTTTCCTTTGAAAAATTTTTTTGCGGTCAGTCTTCCCCCTCCCACATCTCTGAGTTCCAACACTGCCCCTACCCTTACCTATAACTAACCAATATATTACTAGGCTTGATATCTCGATGCATGATTCCTTTGGATTTACAAAAATTCAATGCATCAACCACTTTTACAACGGCATAACCGACCACCTCTTCTGGAAACTTTATTTTCAATTTTTTATGAATCAACTGATAGAAATTGCTTAGCGACATATCCATTAGTTCCATGCAAAGATAAACTTCAGTTTTATATAAACAAAGTCCATAAAAGTCCACAATATTTGGGTTTATAAATATCGACCGAAAAATTTCAACTTCTTTTTTGAGTGTTTGAATTTTCCTTCAATAAGAGGATCTGGGAAGCGATTTTTTTCAGCGTAAAGAATTTTTACTGCCATTTTGATGGATGATGGTTTATGTAGAACCCTCTTGACTAGGTGGTTAGCGGATTCTAAAATTGTCATAAGAACTCATCAATGAACTAGAGAGAGAGAAGAGGTGCACTACTTTTCGAACTTTCCAATATCCATTTTTGCAAGGTCCTTGTAAATATGTTACCTGGTATGTTATCGATGACTTCAAAATCATTTATATTAAATGAATATTCTGTTTCTTGTGAGAACGATAACTTATTTGTATTTTCATCCATTAATGCTCCAAAAGAACATTCTTGAATATCAGATTCATTTGATGTTAAGTTTAGAGTACTGAACATACGTGAAGCTACTGTTAGACCTAAAATATGATTAAAAGTATTCTCTCTGAGAAGAAAAAAGGACGGTATTTCACTTTACCCACTGGACAGTTCACCAACCAAGGACAATTCACCCACCATGGGCAATTCACCCACCATGGGCACTTCACCCACCGGACACTTCACCCACTGGACACTTTGCTTCCCATAGACACTTCATCCACCATAGACACTTCACCTACTGGACAGTTCATCCACCATAGACATTTCACCCACCATGGATACTTCACCCACCAAAAACACTTCATCCATTGGACACTTCACCCACCGGACAGTTCATTCATCATAAATACTTCCCCCACCATAGATACTTCACCCACTGGACAGTTCATCATGGTCTTGAAAGGTGGATGAACTGTCCGATGGATGAAGTGTTTATGGTGGGTGAAGTGTCCATGGTGAATGAAGTGTCTATGGTGGATGAACTGTCCAGTAGGTGAAGTGTCCAATGGATGAAGTGTTTATGGTAGATGAACTGTGTAGTGGGTGAAATGTCTATGGTAGGTGAAGTGTCCATGGTGGATAAGTTTCTAGTGGGTGAAGTGTCCTTGGTGGGTGAACGATACAGTGGATGAAGTATGATACCGCCGAAAAAAGTCGTAAACATTGAATTTTTGGTAAAAATGAAAAAATCAAATTTTTCTCAGAAAATTCGAAAAAATTGAATTTTTCGAAATAATTCTAAAAAATTGAATTTTTTGAACAAATTCAAAAAAATTCAATATTTTCTAACTTTTCAAAAAATTCAATTTTTTAGAATCATTTCGAAAAATTCAATTTTGAAAAAAATTGAGTTGGGGTAAGGGGGTCTAAGATCCATGGTGGCCAAATTTTGAACTTCACATAATTAATCGGGTTCAAGTTCGTCAAAGTAACGAATTTTCAAAAAGTTTATTAACAAATCCTCTGCTGAAATTTTTTCATCAGGGGGTTGTAAAGAAACTTTTTAAAAATTCGTTACTTTGAGCATGACAAAACCTTAAAATTTTAGCGACGCAAAATAAAGATGGATTCTATACCCCCCTTACCCCAACCATAATTTTTTTTCTTTTGGCATTTTGGTACAAGCATCATCCTTGCTTTCATTTATGATCAAAGTCGGTCCTACATGCGTTAAATTCTTCTTACCACTAAAACTAGATCTAGTTGTTTCAGCATTCATTTCAATAATTGATCCAGTTTTTTGGCTAATTTGAGTGCCTTGGTCTATTTGAGTTCCTACACTCCGTAAAGTATTTATTGCAGGGTCCATATCACTCACATTAGGAGCATTAGAATTTTGATTTTGTATGCTACTGCTTGAAACACTAATACTGCTTTCAATAACACTGAAATGACACTAATTAACATGGTTCCCTAGGATTTCGCCGAAACCTTCATTTCGCCGAACTTAAATTTCGCCAAAATGGATTTCGCCTAAATGTGTTTTGCCTAAAATAACCTTCATTTCGCCGAAATTTTTTTCCGAATATATTTCATCCGTAAAGTTGATATTAAATTTAAATTTTACTAATTATTTTTTATGGGTTTTAGGGCAGCCACTAATTCGTTCGGAAATTTTTGATTTCACTAATTTATCACTAATAACATCACTAATTCCGTTCGGAAACATCACTAATAGGCGTTCGGACGCGTTCTGAAATTTTCGGACAAGTGTCCGAACGCATCCGAACGTCTATTAGTGATGTTTCCGAACGCAATTAGTGAAGTTATTAGTGAACTAAAGTCCATTCGGGAGCCGTCCGAACGTATTAATGGCAGCCCTTATGCATTATTTTAAATTTTGTAAACTTGAAACATTCAAACATATTGTAAACAATATTTGGTCCCAAAAGTATTTGGAAGACCATTTTAATATGTATTTCCATAAGGTCAGGTCAAACCTTTATTCATTCAATGTTCTCTTATCGCAAGTGGATAACTCATATATGAGTACTCGCAGTGATTTTTTAATATAAATTTTGTTACTGCCCACACTAATAATAGTGTGGAAGGACTGCCTGCACTAATAATAGTATGAAAGACTATCATTCAAAAATTGTTGGGCATTAAAAAAAATTACCATTTTCATGTCAAAAACCCAATTTTAGCCTGAATCAGGGTCAAGAAAGCTTTTACATGCTTCGGGAATTCGCTCAATTGATTCCCCGCATAAAATTACCTCTATATAGGTCATTTGTAGTAAAAAAATTTGCGGTTCCCACAAATCACAAAAAAAATTCACTTTTTTGAATCACTCTGTAAATCAGCGACCAGGAAAAATCTTACGCTTGTTACAAGCGTAAGATTTTTCCTGGTCGCTGAATTCTAAACCTTGTTCTTACCTTTTATTCTTTTTCTGATCCCTTACTCTTCTAATCATAAAATAAGAAAGAAGTATGCCTGCTGA
>OZJO01027005.1:0-15938 GCA_900406225.1 Acrobeloides nanus | reverse complement strand
CACAAAAGTGGCCTCAGCTACCCATTTAGCGCTATACAGATTTTTGATTTTTTTGGCCAAATAATCGTGCCTAGTATTGATCTTGCAAAATCCGCTTTCAAACCTTACAGCGAATCCAACCTGAACTTTATAGAGCTATTTTACTGAAAATTTGACACCTGTCCAAAGACGCCTAAATTTGATAAAAATGGCGATATTTCTATGGACATAGCTCGGATCAAAATATGATGCACTACAAATTTGAAAAGCTTTTAAATTGGCTGAGATAGATGCCTTTTAAGATGGGGGTGCATTTTTAGCTGTACGCTCGAGGTGACCAACTTCCGAGGGCTATATCTCGAAGAAGGAAAAGTTTCGGAATTTTAGGTTGGTGGGTTTTTAATAGTGGGATCATATACTTAAACATAGGCAATAATTGAAAAAATTCTGAAACTTTGACATTTTGGGTTGGCTCCATGGCCTTATAATTTGTTTAACAACCTTCAGACAATGCGTCTTAAGAGCTCATATGGTCCTGAGCGTCGCTTGGAATCACTTTCTGAGAATCCACGAGTGCCGAAGGCGCTCTGCCTCGGTTCTAATATAAGATTACCTCTTGATAGTATTTCCCTAGAGCAACACCACTCATTAGATTATAAATAGAAAGGAAAAACTCCCATGCACAGTTTTCTGGGTCACAAGTGGATTCAGGGCTTGAACTAAAAAATAAACACAATTGTGTTTCTTGAGATGGAGCTATATAATAAGACGTATCGTTGTGAAATTGATTTACACTAATTAACGAAGCGTCGCTTATGCAATTTGTTAACGTTAGATTATCTGAAGCTCGAACGTGGAAATAGTTGCTATCAGTGAAAACTGCATTCAATTCTTCCGTGTAATTTATATGAATCGTCCATTTACATTTCATGTTAGGGCAAAAAGTAGTACTGAAGTCATTTGTTGGAAATATTAATATCATTTGGAAAGCAGTGTTTACATCCAGATAAAGATCCAGTGGTTCACTACAACTACAAGGATCAGGAGAAGTAGTTGTAAGAGATTCGTGAGTCAGTGTAGATAAATCATACAAATTATGAGGAACTGATGTAGAAATTAATTTGACATTTTTCTCTAGACTATCAATATCATGGCATGTTATTATGTCTAACATATAAGTAGGAAGAAGAAAAATAAAACAAAACCAAAAATAAGACATATCCACGTAATGTAGAATGAAATTTTCTTAAAGAAGAAATTATTTATATCGCTTTTATTGATTTCATTTGATGACTTGTGAAACAGAACAGATTAGTTTAAATAAACGGATTATACAGGGCGGACTTATAACTCCACACCTTCTTTTGGTCTTATTTTTGAAGATTTTCGCATATTTTCACGTGATCATGATTAAGGACGCATGGGTAAAGGAACTCAAAATTTAATTTTAGTAGTTGTATATGCTAAAACCCAAATTCAAACGAAGAGCCGTTTTCCCCAAAATTTTTCCAAGTCCTAAAGTAGGACATGGTTGGCGGCAAAAATCATTTCGAGCACACCTCCTTCAAAAATCATTCCGCACACGTGTCTTTTTGAGGCCGTTTTGTTCTAAGTCCAAAAGTAGGGCAGTTTCTTCTGTCCTATCCAAAGATGACGGTACTTTCTGTCCTGTTTCAAGTGGACAGTGCCGTCAACTTCAACCCCCTTTTTGGACATTTTCAAAGATTTTTTTTGACCTGATAGAGCGTTGGGCACATTCTGTCAGTGCACACCTTCCGGAATCATCAGAAACATTAAAATATGCGGTTTTAAGACCAATTAAAACAATTCCGACCGGTTTCTGCGAGTTTCCATTTTTTGCACATTTTGCCGTGCCGTGAAATACAAAGTCACTAAAAAACATCACTGCTCGCGAGTAGGATAAATTTTATTCGCGCGACACATGTATTCGAATGTGCCAAAAGTCTGACTCCAATCTTTAAAATTCTATAACTTTTTAACGATAAAAGATTTTCCGACAATTCTTTTTTTATTTTGTAGAGCAACAATCGAGAAAAAAAACATGTATGATCTTCCGTCAAAACTTTCTAGACAAAAAAATATGTCGATTTTACTGAAAATTTCGTCGAAATATTCCGTTGCATTGTTCTATGCATTTGCATCGAAGTCGTTGAAAAAAAGTAAAACTATAAATTTTATTTCAATTAAAAATAATTTTGTTGTATCTTGAATAAAATTTAATACAGAAAATATATAAAAGTTATTTTTTTAAACAATATTAGTGATTCATCGACAAGCCTAAACTTTTATCTAAAGCTTCTTGCAACTTTTGACAAGCATTCTTGTAACCAACCAGTTCTCCTTCTAATATAGCGCTTTTTGCCACTTCTCGATGGTACATTGCTTCAAAATGTAGTGCCTTTCTTTGGAGATCGACCTAAAAAATTGGAATTTTGAGAAAAAATTTTTACCCACCTTTTCATTGTTCAATGTTCCAATTTGTTGATTAAGCTTATCTATATGATTTTTGAGCTTGGCCCCTTCATCTTTATCATTAGGTGCATCTATTTGCATATCAAAAGCTGGGGTTTGCAACATTATATTTGAAGTACTGGCTTGAGTTGTAGAAGGTTTTGGGGATAGGGAATGTTGAAAATGAAATTGCGGTAAAGCTGCTAACAAATTCGGCAAATTTTGATTCCTTTCTCTGTATTCTTTCATGCTTTGTTGATGGGTCATAGTGCTCAGATGCTAAAAAAAGTTTTTTATCACCAAGAAATGTACATCTGGAAAGTTGATATGAAAAAATTAGGACAAATCAAAAAGATATGCCAATCCAAAGGACAAGGCCAGAGGTACAGTTCTGGGCTGTAGCTTAGGAGAAAATTTTATGGGAGGGGGCTATACGAAACCTTTTTTTAGTCTATGCACTCCGAAAGGAGAAAAATTGATACTAGTTCGAAACAGAGAATCCACTTTCAAAAAATTTTTTTTTGAAAATGACCATTCTAGGGTAATTTTATGCGCTAAATTCAAAAATCGCACTCCCAAAGTCTGAAAATGCTTCCTTGACTCTGAAAATGCATCAGTTTATTTTTGCGGGAAACTATGCATACCTGCGTAGTTTTGTTGGCGGGAAAATGTGAACTTAATCGCATATTGTTTTTTAAGCTCAGGAAGCATTTTCAGACTTCGGTAGTGCGATTTTTGAATCCAAATTACCTCCCCCCAGAATGGTCATTTTCAAAAAAATTAATTTTTTCGAAAATTGGGTCCCCTGTTCCAAACGAGTACCGAAAAATTTGTATCTTACTGTCAAAACAGCAGCTCTTCCCATAGTTGTTATGCTATATTCATAGTTGCAAACGGCACAGAAAAATTTATTTTCATTCGTTGGATTAGGCCGAATTATGCCCTCGAATTCGGTGATCCAACGATTTTGAAAGCGCTTCTTCAAATATTTCTTCTTGTCGGAATCATTTGTGATTTTAAATAGCTCTTGAGCAATAGATGGTGATGAAATAGAAGGGTCTTCTATAATAATATCGGGTTCTTCTATTTTAAATTCAGAAATATCTGAAGAAATATTTGCTTCTGTCATCCTGAAAAACAATGAAAATTTGTAAATACGAAAAACTCTGTCCTTTTCCGAGGTTATTTTTCAAAAATGAGAAATTTTGGACAAATATAATATTCGAAACAAAAAAAACTAAACCAAAACATTAAATAAACATAAAAAATATGACATCCTATATTCGTTGGACAAAATATTATCGATTATTTTTCGAATGGAAGGAATACATTTGTGTTTGGCCATGAGGATTATACATACACAAGGCAAATAAGCGACCCGAGTGGGAATTAATCTAGATGGATTAGATTAAAAGAGGACGCAATATTTCTTACATTTCTCTTACTCTCTGTCTTTGTCCAATCATAGAACTAATCAAACTAAGTGAGTGCAAGTACAGGGTGTCTACGCTAAATGTGCAATGTTTTGGCATTATCTCCGAAACCTTTGCGAATTTTTCAATGCGGCGTAGAAAAACCCTATAGAGTTATTTTGGTGCAAATTTGAAAAATTGCAAATTTACCCTTTTTTGAATCACCCTATATACTTTGTGCAAAAGGTTATAGAACATTTTATGATTGTATTGAATTGAGACTTTTGCAAGTAAAAAAAGTTTCACCAAAAGTATAATTTATATTTAAAAAAATAAATTTAGTAGATAAATTTCAGATCTTCATCATAGGCCATAAACATTTTCTTTCCACCTTTCTTATAAGGAGTCAATTTTGGGTACATATGACGGTCATAAACATAATGATCATAGTCAGACGTATAAAAACTGTCAGTTTCATTGACAACTTGATTGACGGTATAATGTCCTCGACGTCGCTTGCACATCTAAAATAACTATTAAAGGTTGAAAAATTTCGATCACACCCCTGGACCCTTTTTGTTGTAGGGGGGAGGGGCATTTCTTACAAGTTCAGCCAAAAAAGGTCTCCACCCCTAAGGCGAGGGGGTAAGGAGGCAAGGAAAGGGAGGGGTCTTTAGAATGTTATCGGGGCACGGTGGATGAAAATCGGGAAGAGTGTACATCCGTGAAATCTATAGTGAAATACACTTCAGGGTGCTATTTAGGGCCTTAAAAAACATACCCTGCCGCTTTCCCGAAAAAGTGAAGTAGTATTTTTTAAACTTGATCCCCAATCCTGGGGAAATTCGAGACTTCTTTTTTGATCAAAAATGAGCCTGGTTCGACTCCCAACCCCGACCATGAACTTTTACATATTTTATTTTTTCGACAAAAAACACATATATACCCTATTTCTATGTGAGGAACACGAATCCGAGCGAATTTTGAAATAAAAAGTTCATCTTGACCGTGATCTTTGATTAAAAAAAGGCACTTTTCGCTATGTTATGTTTATAGGGACTTATCTCGACCATTTTACACTGTGCATTTGGGGATATTCCCTCCTACGCTTGACTTTCGAGAATAACTCAAAACTAGCTCATGAGTCTACCGCCGTTTACTGCCGATTAGCAATCTTTATATGCTTCATTTTGTTTGTAAAAAAATCAACCCCTAGAAAATTTAATTTTTCGAAAATTTGTACCTCGCATAAAAAATAGGGTATACATGTGTTTTTTGAAGAAAAATGAATAAGAAAACAAAAGACAAAATTCATGTCTGGGGATGAGATTCGAACCAGGGCTCTTCGGGATCCAAAAATGCGAATTTTCACCTTTTTGAAAAAACGGTAGGGTATGTTTTTTAGGACTTAACTAGCATCCTGACACTGTACATTGTCCGGCTAGAAACACTTTTCCCGCTTTTCAGCCGCCATTGGGGGGGGGGGACATTTTTGTTATCGGTCTTCAACCAAATTTGTGGTGGTCAACCATGATTCTCTCAGTTCTCATTATTTGCCCCTTTTTTATTATAAAATTCTTATTTTCTTGACTCGAGTTGCAATATATCCTAGTATATAATACAAGTATCTTCCAAAGACGAAAACTAGAATGTTTCCGAAGAGCACAAGCAACAGTAATATTTTGTCAGTCCAGTGGAGGGTAACTTTCGATGAGACTTCTTTTTTGATCAAAAATGAGCCTTCGATGTCGAAACATTTTGTTTCCAATGTTTCTTGGCAATTTGAAGAGACACAATATTCAGCGCAATAGTAGGTTCGTTGAAGTTTTAAGTCTGTTGATTCGGATATGTTTGATTTCTAAAATATCATGCATAGTCAGGATTTAGGTATCAAACCCAAAAATTTTCAATTTTTTCACGAAAAATCATCATTTTCCATCAAAAATTTATATTTCTGATGATTTTCAATTTAAAATTGGCAATTCTTAAGCTGAAAATCCTCCTTATAAGTGACAATTTTGATGAAAATTATGATTTTGGTGAAAAAATTGAACATTTTTTGGGGGACGGCAGTGGTGTAGGCAAGGGAGCAGGGGGGTGGAGGTGCCCCCATAGTGGACAGAAATTTAAAAAAATCTCTCTCATAAGAGCTCTTCTTATGCTTTTTGGAGGAAAATCAGCATTTTTTGGGGAAGTGCTCCTAGCCAAACCTTCTTCCTATGTCAATGGGGGGGGGGGAAGTACTTAAATCATACTAATACCATGGTCATTGCCTCAAGAGATTTAAGAAGATCAGGGAGACATTGTCAAGTGGTTAGGTCGTTGATCGTTCATGTTAAAGATGAGGGTTCGATTCCAAGATACCACCGAACTCGCATAATAGCTCAAATCGCTAAACTCGCATATGCGAGTTAAGTTTTCATGCGAGTTGAATATTTATATGAGTTGCCAGTTATGCGAGATTTTTTATGCGAGTTAGGTGGCACCCGATTCCACAGGGGTAGATAACGAAAATAGTCAACCCCAAATTTATTAGATTTCTTACCTTATTTCCTAAAAAAGCTTCGATTAATAAATCATCTGACGCTTCTTTGCCATTTACCTCATTCACAAAGATAAAAACCAACAAAGCAAGAAAATGAAAAAATTTCATAGAATATAATTTAGAAAAAAATTTGACTAACACACTAACACGGCAAATGTCCTATACTCACAAATGGCAACTTAAACAGAAGATCTAACATTGAATTTATCTTGAGGTGAAACTCTATGTATATTTGAATGTTAAGGTCGGAAAAGACCAGAGATTTTACAATTTTTGGGCAGTTCCCATGTCTTGAGGGGATTCTTATAGACATTTTTATTTAAACGTAGATTGGGATAAAAAATACGAATTTTCAAAAAGTTCTCCAAATCGGCTTAAATATGGTATCCAGGGGGGTTTTTTAGCATGAGGAACACGAATCCGAAAGAATTTTTTGAATTTGATCACTGGAGGACACTCCGACTAACACGGCAAATGTACGAGTGGATTACCCCAAAAACTATATTTTTTGCAAGCCAATTTTGACCATATTTCCGAGGTCTAGGACAAAAAATAGCGTCGGATTCTTGTTCAGCGCCTAGAAAAACACTAGGAAGGTCGAAAATTGTGTCAAAAATCGACTTCTATAGCAAAATATCAACTTTGTAAAATAAAGTTACACCTTGAAACCCGACTTTTTTGAAAAAGTCTGGATATTGACACAAAAACATGAGTTACGTTCAAAAAGACTGATTGAATCGTATTCAGCGTATCTTCTTGCTTACTCTGAAGAAAATTTTTATCAAAAATAAGTGAAAAATGTCGATTTTAGGTATATTTTATGGACCAACACTGCTTATACAAAACAACTCAATTAAAACGAAATTTGCTGGAATTGGGATCATGGCAAGATTTATCACGCTTTGAAAATACGCGCAATCGATTCCCCGCATAAAATTACCCTACTAAAGATATTTTTTCTGTATTCTCGCATCGCATTAAGATTACTCGTTCCAAATTAAAAAATTGCGCACCAAAAACAATCACTTTAAAACTTCAAAGTTTGACAGAATGCCAAGCAGACGTTTTGGTTGGTTCTTTGTTGTTCTTTAGAAAAATAATAGACTAACAAAAAAGGAAAAATGGGAGGAGTGCTTATTAGCAGAAGCACGTGTTATTATTTTTCAAGCTTTTTAAAAGAGTAAAACAACTTTTGGGCACCAAAAAATGTTTTTCAGTTTTTATAAAATTTTTTTCTGTATAAGAGTTTCAACTTTAACTATTCAAATTTTTTATTGATAGGTTTTTACTATTTTTGGCACATATTTTCAAAAACAACAAAATTTAGACAAAATATGCAAATTTTGAGGTCATTCTTTCAAAATTTGCATATTTTGTCTAAAATTTTCATATCTTGTGTTTTTCGCCAATTTTTTAATTTTAAAAATTATCAGCGCAAATTTAGGTATACCAAACTAAAAAAGCTCATGGTCACATGAGTAGTTCTTCGAAATTTGCATATATTTTGTCCATATTCTGTTATGCTAACTGACTCTAACAACGAAGAGAGTGAAAGTTCTAGTCTACTCGGTGATATAAATATTTTTGATGCTTATATTGATTCGTTGGTTGAAGAGCAAGTTGAACTCGGCACTCTAGAAGCCTCTTTTGAGATTACTGAAAAAGAATTACTCGATTCTATAGAGAATCTTGAAGCGGATGTTGCTATATCGAATCAAACAGGTGCTTATATTCATCTAGATATTACGTAATCAACTTTTTGGTGGTTTACCCCCCCCCCCCCCCCCCCCCAATGTAATCATCAAAAATGCACTAACGTAATCAATTTTTATGAGAAGGGCCGACCCCTCCCCCAACATGATTACGTAATATCTGGATGACCCCTATATAGAAAAATTGTTGGAGGTTTAAAAATTCAAAAATACCATTTTACAACAAAAAAGATCGAGTTTTTACACAAAAATCTCGATTTTTACACAAAAAATCGATTTTTTATCAAAAAACATATTTCTCTTTCAAAAATTGATTTTATACACAAAATTTTCTATAGGTGACGAAAATTTCCTACAACTTGTTCTATTCCAAATACATTCCATTAAACCTACAGAATATATGGCTTCAAGAATATTCACATGTTTTATGTTCGGATGGTTCGTGATAACCCTACTTAGATATTCATTGTAAGTTACAGAGCGATTTAAAAAAAGAGAATTTTGAGATTTTTTCAAAAATTTTCAAGTTTTTTTATTCAAGGAAGAGGCAAGGGTGTCGCGGAATCCGAAGACCTTCTGATTCCGCGAGCAATGTCAGCCTTATGTGAGGTCCAAAAGGTTTAAATTTTATTTAAGGCTATCAAATTCGCACAATCTTTTTATAAAACTCGCCCAACTTTTAACTTCCTTTAAATTTTTCTCCCTCCTAAAATTTCCCACTTTTTTCATAGGCATTTGCTTGGAATTTACAAGCAAACGTTATTTCTTATTACAACTTCATAAAAGCCTTGGGCTCCGCCCGATCATCGGATCGGCGGAGAAGAGACAGGCTCTCTGTCTCAAGGCTTTTTCACTTCTACAAAACTTATCAACCGGACTGCTTGCAGCTTTAAAAAGTGGGAAATTATCGATTCATCGAAATTTTTCCCTTCTAGCGCTGAGGGCAGTTGATAAGTTGGGCGAGTACTGAATTTGGCAAAAAGAGTAAAAAGCGAATTTGGTGGGTTTGAGGTGCTAGACGGGTTTCAAGTACCCTTTGAGTCATTTATATCGAAATAGATTTATTTGTAGAAACTGCAGTTTTAGCTGTTCAAAATTTTGGAAAAGTGCAGTTTGTGTCATTTTAATTTTCTTTAAATAAAAGTTATAAAAAAGCCTTGAGCACACCGTTTTCGCAACAAGGGTATTGATATAGGCGAATTCAGGGAATTCAAATTGATTATTTAAGCCTATCCTAACCCTAATAACCACTTTTTGCAGCCAAACCGAAGGAAAACTCGCTATACGCCATCAACCACCGCCAGTGCCTTTCTTTCCAAGTATCTCACAAAATTATTTAAAAGATTATTATGTTGGAAATGGTGCTCATCCCAAAATTTTACTCCGACATAGTGAAATAGCTATCCTAATGTACTATGCACCTTGGAGTCTACATTCTATGGAAGCCAGAAAACCTTATGTGGAAGTAGCTGCTAGCTTTAGCCATGTTAAAAGTGTAAGTAAGAGCATTCCCGCCAAGAAGAAAAAAGCTNACATAGTGAAATAGCTATCCTAATGTACTATGCACCTTGGAGTCTACATTCTATGGAAGCCAGAAAACCTTATGTGGAAGTAGCTGCTAGCTTTAGCCATGTTAAAAGTGTAAGTAAGAGCATTCCCGCCAAGAAGAAAAAAGCTTATGGTAGAGGAGCAAGTGGCGCAAAAAAATTTACACCTCAGGGCCTCGGAGGTTCCAGGGATTGACCCTCCATTGAAAAAAAACGCTGAAAACTGGATTCAAAACAGACAACCCGTTTTGGTGTGTATATGATACCAATGTCCTTAGGTTATCACAATCTAATTGAATGGATTCTATTTAGACCCAGATAATATAGATGTAGCGGCAGTAGCCGCCACAGGCTCCGTCCTCAAACGAAGTTTTGTTTCGCTAGGCATATGACGGCAGTTCGGTGAACGACCGTCTATGAGGACGTTGAGGTACTTGTGCGTTACTCCTACACACCCAGGATTCAACTGCTACATAGAGTTGTGATAACCTACGGACATGAGTATCATACACCCACCAAAACGGGTTAGCACGTTTTGGATCCAGTTTTCAATGTCCATGTTCAGGATGAATTTCACGCCACTTGTTCCTGCAATATAGTGAATACTTATTTTCTCTTGGTGGAAAATACCCTAGATATACTTTTATAGGTTAATTTCTCAGCGGTTAATTGCTATGCAAAACTTGGTGACTGTAGAAAGGTGTATAAGCTATATTCGTTTCCAGTTATAGCGGCATATATTGATGGAGCTCATATTTTGTTCAATGACCAGTTCACTTCTAGTCATATTTTTAAGTAAGGAGGAAAATTTATCTATCCCATTTTTAGAGGGTGAATTTAGGCCCAGATAATATAGAATAGAGAGCTTAGGCCAGGTCTAAGCTTAGGCCTAAGTTTATGATTAGGCACAGGTTTAGGTTTGGCTCTAGGCTTAGGTTTAGACCTAGGCTTAGGTTTAGTCTTAGGCTTATGCCTTGTCCTAGGTTTTTAAATTTTTTAGGCATGGGATAGTAATAGAGATTCGGGACATCCAGTTAAGTTATCGATCACAGGCTCCATGACTATTTAAAAAAATCGATTTGACTTCCAAGACTCTTCTATATGCCAAATTTCGTATTTTTTTAGTTTTGTTTCCCATTTATTAAACCCTATATCCAAACTTCATAATCATCAAGAATTTGACCAACTATTTGACAAATATGAAAATGTTATTGTTGGCTATTTTCCTGATTTAGTAAGCCAATTTTATGCAAATTTTTCATATCCACATAAACTATTTTAGTCAAATGTATCTACTTTAACAAATTATAAGGCTTTTATTGTTGCAGCTATGAAATCTGTCCAGAATTGTAAGTTATAAAATTTTTTAATTTGTAATACAAAATTTTTAGCACTTTTACATTCTTCAACGAGATTTGCCTTGGTTCAAAATAATACTCTTGCTCAACAATTGAGGTTTAATGCTCGAAATGAGATTAGGTAAAAATTTGAATAGACCAATGCTAGATTGTCACTCCCCCCCCCATCAATAAAAATTCTAAGAATTTTAAAATTTTGGCTATCCATGATCCTCTCTTCATTCCCTCCTTCCATTCAAAAATTTTGATTCAAAAGGAGGTTATCAATACTAAATTTTTGTCTATCGAGCTTGGCTCCGTTGATTTTTCCCTTCCTAAAAACCAAATCGATTTTTTCAGATTTTTCAATGCTTTCACTTCAAACGTCCAATCAATTATCCAGCCAAATTTTCATACAAAATCAAACGAAATTTTTGAATGGGCTAAAAATTTTGTTGACAAAAATTCTCGGCCGTTGGTGGAGTGGTTGAATTTTGCTGGTAATTTTTGAAATTTTGAAAAAAATGCCTAATTCAAGTCTATAACTTAGATTCGGAATTTGGTGGAAAATCGGACAAACTTCAATCGATTTTGAACTCAAGTGCAGCATTAATATTGTTTACTAATGATTATGGGGGATTTGCTAGAAGCAGGAGTTTTGGAGTTTTAAGACAGGTACCCTAGTCCTAGCCCTATCACTGGCATAGCCCTTGGCACTAACCCTGGCACTAGACATAGCCCTATCCCTGACCATAGCCTTAGCTTTTTTAACCCTAGCCTTGACCCTAACCCTGGTCCTAGAATTGCTTGGCCATAAACCTTACTTTATCACAAGTCTAGGTCTTAGGCTTAGCACTTGGATTGATTTTGGGCACTCCTTGGACCTGGCTCTAGTCCTAACTCATAACATAATTTATATCCTCACCTAGTCTCATTCTACGACATATCATATTTTAGGTCGCCCTTGACTATCTAAATTGCGATGAAGAAGACATGGACACCATCCCAGTTGAGAGGATCATCCCATCAGAAACCGAACTTAGCTTCCATAAGAAAGCCGAAGCCGCTAGAAAATATTGCCGTAAAGAAAAAACTAATTCCAGTGAAGTTATGCCTTGTTGCGACAGGATAGTAAAATCTGGGATTTGCAAAAATTTATCTAAATCAATAGAAATATCGGCGGCTAATCATACTTGTGGAAGTTTATTGAATTTTTTAAAGAAAGGTAGTAGTTTGGGGCTTAACTTGAGTTTGGGCTTGGGCTTAGTTAGGCTAAGCTAGGCTTAGGCTATGCTAGGCTTAAGCTTCATCTTAGGCTTGTGCTTGGACTTCCAAATATAGGTTATAACGCAAATACACTTGTTTTTTAGAAGAACTTTGTGGCAGTTGTTGCAAGAAACACCCTATCCAACAACTCCACAAATTAAAGTTCCATGAAAAACACCTATGCGAATGGTATCGCATGCTCCGAAAAACCGGACAATCTTTCTCCGAATTTCAACAAAATCATGATGACTCTTTGTCCAATACTCCATCACTTCCAGTCTCATACTCAAGAGGACGAATCTTTGGTCTCTCATGCAAATCCAATGAGACACTTCATTTCTTGGCTATTAATAAAAATTCCGCTGGGTATTTTTTGAAGACGTGGAATTTGGATGTAAATGTTAGTAAAGAGGAAGATTTGATGGCAATAGTATCAACGAAGAGGGAAATGGTGCATAGGCTAAGAGGGTCTATTACAAGGTAGGATATAGATGGCATTAGGTGTGGTTTGGATTTGGCTTGGGCTTAGGCTTAGACATGGCATGAACATGGATTTGATAAAATAAATAACACAACGACTTAAACCAACACCTTTTTAGATCCAGATTAGAAGACTTTATCTCTTCCTTCCATTCTCATCAACTCCCTAATATTCAAAGATCCGAAGAGCATAGAAAAAGTGCCTTTAGTCGACCCAGTAAAGACATTTCTATACCCAATAGTGCCTTACATAAATTAACTTCTATAACATTTCAAGATTTTTTGCATGATAGAGTAGGTTTTTATTGAAAGTAAAGCTTTAATAAGAAGAAAAATTTTTAGACAATTTTCCACGACTCTGTGATATTTTTTTCAAGTGGAAGTTGGCATGGGCCGAGTACAGGAGTGGTGTATATGTTACATATACTGAGCAACTATTTTAGAGATTTTGATACTCTTATCAAGTTTTATATGTAAGTTAACGTGCACTACTTCTGATCCTGCTCTTTTTACAGTTCTTGTCACTGCCTCAGTCTCTGACTTTTATGTCCTGGTTCTTGCCGATGCCCTAGCTCTGGCAGTTGCCCTTATCCAGCCCGGGCCCTGGACCTTTCCCTAGATATGGCCCTTGCCCTGGCCATGACCCTAGCCCTGGAGTTAGTCCTGGGTGTGGACCTGGCCCTTACCCTGACTCTGACCTCAGTTCTGAACCTGACACTTGCTTCTACTTTCCTTTGTCCTTGCCCCTGGTACCTTACACTTATCTAAAAATCTCTGAAACTAAACATTTTTAGCATCGACGTGTCTAGAAACTCATTACCCTATCAATACTCTTTTGACCGCCTCCCAGCTCTGATGTTCATTCCTTCTAGAAGGTAAATCCCTCTCAACTTCCTCATTTTCTATCAAACTTTCTAGAAACATGAACTCCGCTAGGTTTCCCTCAAACCTTCCCTTCACTGTGCCTAATCTACTGGCTTTCATCTTATCGAGAAGTCAACCGGAGCTTAGATGGAGGATAGCATTATCTTCATGTTCGGATAGTTGTTTGCAACAGAATATGGTGGATTTGAAGGTGTTTCAAGAAGCTGTGGATAGTGATATAGTGAAGTTGAAGAATTTGCAAGTGATGTTGGTTAATGAGATGAATCAAACAGCGGCTTCGCAGGTTGAGACGTTGGTACATAGGTATGGTCTTTTTCAACTGACCTGATAAAAATTCGTACCCGTTAGTTAAGTTTTGAAACCAAATGACAACCTGTTTTAAGTCGAAAATTCAAATTTATATAATTTTCGCTTCAATACAACCGCTTCTTTCCCTGAATCAAGGAAGCTTTTTCGCGATTGGCAATGCACACAACCGATTTCGCGCTTAGACAAACCCCATAGGGGTCATTTTCGTAAAAATTTTCGACTTTGGTTGGATCGAACCCGCACCAAACTGATGATGTCCTAGCCACTTAACTATCAATCCCTCAACTTTTTACCCTCTCCGGGGATCAGACTAAATAACTTGCGTATAACACATATTTAGACGTGTGCTCCAACGCCGTTCGGCTAACCATCTCGACAATATGTTCCGCTTACTTCAAACCAAACGAACACAGCTATCTGATGAAGAAAAGTCTCTTATGGTTAAAGATTCTCTATTCATTCGATGGATGCTCTATAATCATTTTGGTGTCTCATATCGTTATTAGTTGTAAACATTGGTGTCAATGGTGTATCCAGGGGTGGCATGCTCCCCAAACCGAAAATTTCTTTAAAAAATGGTATTTTTGGACAAAATTGAGGGTTTTACTTAGTTCCCCCAAACCAAAATCCTGGGCACTCTACGCTATTGATAAGAATTCAGCACGGAGAGGACCCCTTAGATAATTTCATTTTTATAATTAAAAAATTTTTATTTGATTAAAAATCTGGGGGTCGACATGAAACTTGATGCTTACGCTATTTTTCAATATTGACCCATTGAGTCTCCCATTACCGTATAGAGAAAGATCAATGGGGGAGGACTTTTTTGAAAGGGTTAAGGGATCCATATATAGACTCCATGATCACCTAAGGTACTATCCATCCTTCCGTTATAAAATGCCTTTATTTTTATAGATTTTTATATAGACTTTTAGAACTTTTATTTTTTCACGGGTACTTATTTCTCCTGTGGATTTTTTGAGTATTATGCAAAGACTTATATTTTAGGGTTTTTGTGCTGTTTTTTAATAGCTATCTATACATACTCGCTTTTTATTATTTATTTTTACACTATAATTTTATTACATGCTCAGGTTTCTGTGATGATTGTTTAAAAATGGGATTTTATATTGATTTTTTGTAAATAAACTTTTTTGAAATCACTTTGTTGATACCATTGAGTGGAAATAACTAGGGAAACTACAATAATTTTTCTGAAAATTTAATGGAAAGGAATTTCCAGAGAAGAATTTCACGCAGACCTTTGGCGCTGCGTTCTCGGAATGGTAATAATCCGAGCTCCAACAAATGAAACAAATTATATCTAATTAATAAGTGATTACTAACTTTAAGATCACTCGTTAAAGAAAAAAAGACTTTGAGTATAAAAAAGTAGCCAATTTGGGGTAGTTTAGAAAATTGAATTTTTTGACCTTACTTAGAGGTTTCCCCTCCATTAATACCAGGTGGGGAGGGGTGACCTATCTTATGAAAAAACATAAATGGTCGTATGATTTTTCAAAAGTTTTGGATCAGGACCCTCTCTGAAATTTCGGAGCTCCAGAAAAGTTTTATTGAGATTTTATATTGTTTAAAAGAAACTTTTTTGAATGCAATTTTTTTATATTAGTGAGTGGAAATAAAAAATAGCTACAGGCATTGTATAAGGAAAAAACTAATCGATACTTCTTTTTATATCCAAACTATCATTGATGTGCATATTTCGTAATCCGCACGTTGCATCTAAAATTGAAGTTATCTTTTTAAAATTTATTCAGAACATTTCATTCAGAGTGATGTGGTCCAGATTGTTGCAGTTTTTGCGCTTTTTTTCAAATTTTCACCAAAATAATTCTGTTGGTGTTTTTTCGTCCAAGAGGTCTAGTTGGTCTAAAATGATGCCCCTGGAGGTTTTTTTATGCGGGAAATCGATTTGCATTGCCGAACAGAAAAAGTAATCTGTGTATTGAAGCGAGAATCGACAAACTCCGTAC
>OZJO01027004.1:0-13324 GCA_900406225.1 Acrobeloides nanus | reverse complement strand
GGGGGGGGGGTACGTTATTTAAGCATATTCTGTACACAAGTTTAAAATATACAAAAGGTAATGCATTATTATAAAAAAGAAATAGCGACCAACCATTCGTGCTGATAAGGAAAATTTTTGTCCTTAAGATCTCAAAAATTTTACGTTCCGTTTAATAGCTTCTTCTCTTCGCTTATCAAGAATTTAAATGCGTGACTTGACCCTTATAAATTTGTATAAATGATTGAGAGATATCAAAAAGTTGAGTTTGTAAAGTTTCTCCAACAAGCCCCAGAAGTTATTGGGCTAGCATAAGTTGTTGCAGCCCATAAAATATCTCGAAAATCGGCATTTTTCGCTCGTTTTTGATGAAATTTTTTTAGTAGTGGGTAAGAGTGTGCGCTGAATACGATTCAATGGGTCTTTTGAAGCGAAACTCATGTTTTCGTTTCAAATACAGACTTTTTTTAAAAATCGGGGTTTTTCAATGTTGTAACCTAATTTTAAAATGTTGACATCTGGCTATATAAGTCGATTTTTGACCAAATTTTCGATTGTACTAGGGTTTTTCTAGGTGGGGAATCGATTGAGCGCATTGCCGAGGCATGAAAATGCTTGTTTGACCCTGATTCAGGGAAAATACCAGTTTGACCCATTTTAAAGGTATGGGCTCTTCGTAGGGGCACCTTCAATGGTTAAAATCAAAAAATTCCTTCAGATTCTAGCTCCCCATGTCGAAAAACCCCCGGGTACAACAAACAGATGGGATGGGAGGTTTTGCCACATCCTCCATATTCTCCAGATCTTGCACCAACTGATTTTAAAGCTTTTCGATCTCTACAAAACTGGCTCAATGGAAAAACATTCCAGACAGAAGACGAAGTTAGAACGTCAATCAAGAGTGAATGGATAGTAACTCAGTAGTTTTTAGGTGAAAGGAATAGCCGATCTGCCAAATCGTTTTCAAACTTCGGGAGTGTGCGCAATCGATTCTCCATAGAATTACCCTTAAACATGATCATTTTAGAAAAAAATTTCTCATGGAATAGTCCATAATTTATACCCCCTTTAAAAAATCACAATTTTTCGTTTTTTTTCAAATTTTTTACGATTCCTCGCATAGAAAAACCCCCCAGAACGTCATATTTTTAGTGAGTTTACTAATAACGTAACAAAAAAGACGTCGTCGGCATAAACGGGTTAAAGGTGTAATGTGTGTCTGTCTGTGGGTCCATACGATCTCGCGAGAGTTAGATTTAAACTGTATACACCCAAAACAAAAGTTGTAGGGACATGAGAGCATACAATCGACACCACTTTTATGGGGTATCCCCTCAAAAAAATTTTTCTGAGAAAAAAGATTAGCTATAGCAGGGATTAATAAAAAAGTATTAGTAAAATAACTAATATATTTTTAACTAGGAACATCGCTCGGAGTCACAACCCCCGAGCGCGGAACGCTCGGCTTCCGATACTATAGATTATTATAAAAAATATTTCATGAAAAAATCTCGAAAACTCAAGATTTTAACGCAATATTACGATAAGTACGGTTTTTGATTTAAATAGGTTGTGCATTACAACGAAAATCTGAAAACTTGATTTAAAATTGATTATACCAATAGAATCTCCATAGATGATTACCCTATAAGGGACGTCCATATATTAAGTTATCATGTTGGGGGGTCAGCCTTCTCCACAAAAAGTTGATAACGCTAGTGCAAATTTGATAACGTGGGGGTAAAAAATCCGAAAAATTGATAACGTAATATTTGGACAACTCCTAATGAAAGAATATCGCATCGAAAAAGCTTTTCTTGAAGCTGAGATATTATGAAACGTTTTTTCACTCCTATTTTAAGGGGGATACACACATGAGTGTATCTTGATCCTGAATCAGGAAAAAATAGGTGTATTGAAGCGAAAATTGGTTGAATCAGAGTCAGAAAATTGATTGATTCAGAGCTAGGAATATTTTTTCATGCTTCAAAATGCGCGCAATCGATTCATCGAATAAAATTACCCACGAAAACTTTGCATTAAACGATCGAAGCTCATGGGAAATTGGCTCTATATGGGGCCAGTGGTGTCCAATGACGTCGACGTTTATCACAAACGTCGATGTGACGTTTAAAGTTTTGAATAGCGACGTTTCAAACGTCGAGAATATTGATATCTAAAACGTCGGACTTTTCAAATTCGGCAATATCGACGTTTCGAACGTCGGACGTTTCAAACGTCGGCAAACTTCGATGTT
The DNA here is from genome assembly GCA_900406225.1 of Acrobeloides nanus. Classification (NCBI taxonomy): domain Eukaryota; kingdom Metazoa; phylum Nematoda; class Chromadorea; order Rhabditida; family Cephalobidae; genus Acrobeloides; species Acrobeloides nanus. The sequence continues at coordinate 11,088 of OZJO01027004.1, read as the reverse complement.
ATAAACGTCGGTATCCCAAACGTCGACGTTTCACAATTCGATGTCAGAATATAGGCGTGATAAATGCAAATTTCAGGAAATTAAAAAAAAATTTTTATGCCAATGAATCCTACATGGGTCTATATAGAGAAAATTTCCTGGATTTTTCCTTATGGTCCAAATGATTTTCTTAGAGTTATATCCATAATGAGTTCGAAAAAATGGTACTAGTGAACATTAGGTGTCTCACTTAACGTGAATTTTTTCAAAAAAATTTTAACTTATTTTCGTTGGAAATGACCTCTCTATGGGGTAAATTTATGCGAGAAATCGATTGCGCACATTTCCGAACCTTGAAAATACTTCTCTGACCCTGATTCAAGATATTGTATTGAAGCGAACATGATCAAAATTCGAACTTTTTCCATTTTTGCTTTAATACAATATCCTGAATCGGGATCAGGGAAGCATTCTCAAAGTTCGAAAATGTGCGCAATCGATTTCCCGCATAAAGTTACCCCTAGTGGGATCATTTCCAATGAAAAAAGTTAAAATTTTTTTGAAAAAAATCACGTTAAATACGACACCTAATGTCCACTAGTACCGAAAAATTTTTAAACAAAAAAGGGGTCATCCAGATATTACGTAATCAAAATTTTCGGTTTTTTGACTCCCCCTTCATGATGGTTTTAAATTGAAAAAATTGCTAACGGTTTTTCGAAAAAACGAAAAAAATTGAAAAAGTTGGAAAATTTTTTTAATAAGTACGTAAATAGAAAGCATTTTGATCGAGAAAATGCAATTTTAAGTCATACACAGAATCACAAAAGTGCACTTTTTTGCCTTACCCTATAACATACATGGGCAGACCCCAGATTTTTCACCTGGGGATTGTGGGTCGGGGTCAATGGAGGGTTGTGTGTTGTGGGAGGGGGACGTAGAATGTGGGTCGGAAGGCCGTTGAGGATTAATAGTCGAAAAGCAGGTTGCTTGAAGCAGTATATGTAATCTTTTTTTGATCGTCAACTTTTCGATCCCATTGGGAGGGGGACCAAATGAGGGTTGTGGGTTTTTTTTGAAAATTCCACCTGGGAGCTGCCCATGTATGGTGGTTATGATACCTGACATCCACAATGAAGGGTCGGGTTCAATCCCGCACGGAGAGATTTCTTTTTACATCATTCAACATTTTTGATATGGGTTTTTAACCTGGGCGCTGTGACAGGTGAGGACAGGCATTTGAGGACGCGACACTTGAGGACGGTCTTTTGAGGAGGCGGCATTTGAGAAAGGACATTTGAGGACGCGACATTTGAGGACACGACATTTGAGGACGGACATTTGAATTTTTAAAAATAAACAATATTATTTCAAAGAGCGGATTTTGCTGAATTTTTCATTTCTTTAATATTTTTAAATTAAAAAAATTCAAAATAAATCCTCAAATGTCGCGTCCTCAAGTGTCCGTCCTCAAATGCCCGTCCTCACCTGTCGCAGCGCCTTTAACCCGTAGGAGTTAGATCGAAAATAGTGCTTTTTTGGACCTCAATAATGACCTAAAAAATGAGAAAAATTGCTCTATCTCCAAAACTGCGCAGTTTTGGCTAGGAGTTGTATAGAAAAAAATGAAGTAGAATTCACCAGCTTTCCAACGACACCAAAATCATTGGATATAGGTTTAGCTGTCCGGAGATATGCCCACTTGAAGTTTGACCTAAAGTTCAAAAGGCCGACCTGCTGTACAGGAGTACCAAAAAGTCGGATTCAAAAACGGACTTCAGATTCGTGTTCAGCGACTCCGAAAACCTAGGGTATACAACGGTTTCAAAAATTGATTCGAATTTTCGTTACTATGCCCACCCCAAATTCGAGACTGGTTCGAGATTTCGAGACATCGTCTCTTAAGCCTTAGGCCTTTCTAAATCTCGGGTTTCTGAATTTCTAAATTTTAGGTTGTCTCAATTTTGATTTTCTAAATTTCGGGATTCTAAATTTTGGGTTAGAATTGTTGATGGTGGAAACCTCGAAAAAGATATTCTTGTAGAGCATCCTCAGCTTGTAAAAAATTTGAATGAATTAGCTGATGAGCTGCGCACGTTTTACATCAAATTAACCTGCAAACTTCAATATTTTATGCGTTTAGGTGATATTGATTTTATGCGCCCCTTAAATTGTCAGGAAGATAGCGTAGTGGCTAAGGAAATTCTAAGGGCTTAAAAAGTGAATCAAAAATCGATTTTTTGTATAAAAAATTGGTGCAAAAAGCGATTTTTGACTCAAAAAGGCCCAAAATTGATTTTTGCTCATTTTTATCTCAAAAATGGGTCGAGAAACCAATTTTTGGCTCATGCTTGGACTCAAAAATTACCCGAAATCGACTTTTTTTTCATCATTTTTTTAAAGCTATCGACATTGGTTGAGGAATCCAGCGATCGAATAGCTATGGAAATCATCAAAAATTCAAAGGCATGGGACAATTTTATCTCAAAATTAGAAGTAGCTACAGAATTTCATGATCAGCAGACTGTTTTCCCATTTTCAAGAGGCCAAGGAAAATAAAGCACCTAAAGAGCTATCGAAAGAACCCAAAGATGGTAGCTCTTTTATTAAGACAGCACCAACTGGTGAGGATGAGTAAAAAATCGATTTTTGAGCTCAAAAATTGATCGTAAAACGATTTTTGGCTTAACAAATGTTTAAAATTGATTTTGTTTTAGAAGCACGCCGATAAAAAATGTCGGCAAACTCGTGGGTAGGTAAAAAATATGTAGTATTCAAATTGGCTGCGAAAGCCTTGCTCATATGTGTCTCTGATCTTGTTTTTCCAAACTTCTATTTGTAACCCTTAGAAATCTTTATTCACATAAATAAGATAACCATATTGGCATATATAAAAAAATAGTTGTTAGTTTTTGAGAAAAATTTTTTATCTAGCAGTGGCGTATTTAGGGGAGGCAAGAGGGGGTGACCGCCCCCCCCGAAATTGGAAAAATGAAAAATTTTTCCAATGGTCTCTCTTATATTTTTGCTCAAAATTTTTCATACAAATCCTAATGATCCCTTATTATGATTTTTCACTAATATAAACTATTTTTTCACCAAAATTTGCCAATTTGTTATCAAAATTCGTAATTTTCTGAACATTTTCAGCTTAAAAGCAGCCATTTTCGAAAAAATTGCGCCTACGGTGCTGTTTTTGTTAAAGACGTCAAGTTTTTAACAAAAAGATTTTCGAAAAAACAACATAAGGGGGGACCAAGGCGATTTCTCCGATTTTTGGGGGAAAATAGCGAAAAAATCGCCTTGAGGGACCAAGGGGATTTTCAACTCATCCGAAATGAAATCCTAGATACGCCACTGTCTCCTATCTATGATGAACTCAGAAAAAAAACTTTTTAGAAAAGCCCAAAATCGATGTTTTATTGGCTATTCCACTGTGCAACAAAATGAGAAAAAAAGTCTATCCTTTGATGTATTTGAGATATGATAAACCTTATAATGTTTTGCCAATTGTTTCAATATTCAAACCTTTTTTTATTAAATTTATTGAATCATGCATAAATTTTCTTTATAATTTACTTATTCAATTTTCAAAAAGCTTTAACTCGTTTTCCTCCAAGCCGTTTTTGTTCATTTTTGTCCTAAAGCCCATTTCAATCCTAAAGTGAACAAACTTTCTGTGCAGTCAATAAGGAGAGACCTCGTTCGATTTGGCAAGTTAAGCAACTTTGAGCCCGCAGGTTCGCTCCCCGAGGGTTTTTTTGCAGATAAAAAACATTTTCAAACCCCCTAAATTCAACCTCGTAGAATTTTTGCCTATTGTTATTTTCCCTGAAAAAAATTTTCTAGGCTTGTAAATTGACTTAAAAAATCTTTTAAGAAATGAAATCTTGAATTATGATAATTCTATCATAATTTGTAATCCCATTCAATGATATTTTATATATTTTTAAAAGTCAATTTACAGGCCTAAAAAATTTTTTTCGAGGAAAATAAAAATAGGCAAAAATTCTACGAGGTCGAATTTAGGAGTCTGATAAAATTGTTTTAATTCTCAAAAATCACTCACAGGGTTCGAACCTGCGGGCTTAATGATGCTTAACTTGCCAGATCGAACGAGATCGCTCCTTATCGACTTCTAAGAAAGTTTTTCACTTTAGGATTGAAATGGGCTTTAAAATGTTCCTTATACAAAGTTACGCAAAATTTTAATCATTTTAACTTTTTTAAATATTATATTTATCATAAAATTCAAAAAGTATGCTTTTTTTAAACTTCGATTCAATTTTTTAGTTGCCAATTTATTTTTTGGATAAATATTTTTGTTCTGTTATATGAATTCGATTCGAAAAATTTACAGTTTCACAAGGGAACCACCCCAGTTGATGGCGGAAATTTCGACAAAGTTTTATATATTCTTGTAGGGCATCCTCAACTTGTAAAAAATTTGAAGGAATTAGCTGATGAGCTGCGCACGTTTTCTAGCAAATTGACTTGCAAACTTCAATATTTTATGCGTTTAGGTGATATTGATTTTATGTTCATCATTAATTATACAGGCGATAGCATAGTGGCTAAGACAGTTGCCTTATATTTTTAAAGTGCGGTTCGAATCCCACTCGTGTCCAAATTTTTTTGCCTTTTTACAAAATTTTTTTACAATTTTAAACAAATCAAAATGTTGAAAATCATAAAATTTATGTTTTATAACATTTATTTATTATAACAAAGACCACATACAATTAATCAAAACAAAGATGATAATTAACAAAAAAGTGTTCAAAACAGAAACAAATTTCACAGTGAGCACAACGGATAAATGAATAATTGTTACAATTTGTCCTCATACAGTTTTCTAACAAATCTTGAAAACAATATTCTATTGGAATGTAAAAAAAATGTAAAAAAATAAAGGCAACAAATAGAAAAAATTTTGTAAAAAGGCAAAAAAATTTGGACACGAATGGGATTCGAACCCGCACTTTAAAAATATAAGGCAACTGTCTTAGCCACTATGCTATCGCCTGAATAATTAATGTTGAACATAAATTCAATATGACCTAAACGCATAAAATATTAAAGTTTGCAAGTCAATTTGCTAGAAAACGTGCGCAGCTCATCAGCTAATTCCTTCAAATTTTTTACAAGTTGAGGATGCCCTACAAGAATATATAGAACTTTGTCGAAATTTCCACCATCAACTGGGGTGGTTCCTTTGTCAGCTTTTTTTCAGCAATAATTATTTTTAGATGCATGGCTTAAAATTGAATTCATATAATAGAACAAAAATATTTATCCAAAAAATAAATTGGCAACTAAAAATTTTTTCAAAAAAGATGAGATCAAAAAATTCCAAAGATATTTTTTCGGATTCTACACACTCAAAAATGGTTGAGGGCTCAAAACCATGGAAATTGATCACAACTTCAAGTTTTTACGTTTAAAAAAAAAAGAATTATATTCGAAAAAACTTCAGCTTTTTTCAGCAATAATTATTTTTAGATACATGGCTTAAAACTGAATTCATATAATAGAACAAAAATATTTATCCAAAAAATAAATTAGCAACTAAAAAATTGAATCGAAGTTTTAAAAAAGCATATTTTTTGAATTTTATGGAAAATATATTTAAAAAATGTAAAAATAATTAAAATTTACGTAACTTTGTTTTCCTATAAAGAAACATTTTAGGATAAAAAAGGCTTCGAGGAAAACGAGTTGAAGCTTTTTGAAAATTGAATAAGTAAATTTTAATCATTTTTACTTTTTTAAAATAATTATAAAGAAAATTTATGCATGATTCAATAAAAAAAGATTTGAACATTGAAAACAATTGACAAAACATTATAAGGTTTTTATCATAATTCAAACGAATCAAAGGATAGACTTTTTTCTCACTATGTTGCACCGTGATCACCACAGGATTGAGTCGCACCACACGAGTGATATATTTTTGGAAAGCCCCTTCCAAGACAAGGGGCATAATCGAAGTCGAAAACTTTTTTGTAAACATTTTAAGTAGGGCTGTGCATTGGTCTGCGGGCGGGGATACGGAGCGGGATTTTTTCAAAAAATTTTTTGCGGGGCGGGGTTTTTAAAAGGTTGCGGGCGGGATCCCGCGGGGTTAAAAAGGATAAATTTTGTTGATAAAAAATGGCTTAAGACAATAAATGCATTTATAATGTATAAAATCGTTAGTTTTTTCCATGAATCGATAGGTGATAAAAAATTTTGTAGAATAAACAAGAGTTTTTAAGCAAAAAGTGACCAAAAATTGAAAATTTTGGTTAAAAATGGTCAAGTATCAATGAAAAAATCACTTAAAAACGGTCGATTTTGCTATATTTTCGATGAAAAAAGACATTGCGGGGTTATTCAATTTGCGGGGCGGGGTTGCGGGATTTTCAAAAATGTGCGTGCGGGGTTTGCGGAGCGGGATCCCGTCCCCGCGCAGCCCTAATTTTAAGCCGAAAACATCTTTTTTGGGCTATGCTAACTAAAACCAAAAGTTATGCCGTCCCCTCCCCACAGGGGATCGGCGTTAAGTTATTTAAATACCTAGTTCAACATTTCAATATTATCTATGTTCCGCAACTCACACATACGCAAATTTGGTTACAGGGGGTTCCCAATCCGGCACAGTATCCTTTAAATAAAATTAAAAATAATTATACGAAAATTGAGTTTTTTACCGTCGCAGAAGTTCAAATTAGCACAATTTGCAAAACAGCTTTGATTTCCACTACAACAAATTACGTCATTAGGCTTCAGTAAAGCTGCCTTAGTTGCCCAAAACAGGTAGGATGTGATCATAAATAGAATAATGGATTTTAAATAATGAGAAGCCATCCTTAACTTGTATCGAATATCAAACAACTTTCAAATATTTCACTACAGGGTGAGCCAGAAAGACAATTTTTATGATTTTTGGGGCCCGCAAAATTTTTTGGGACCAGAAGATTTTTTCCAAAATGACCCATATAGGGGTAATTTTATGCGGGGAATCGATTGTGCGCATTCCCGGAGCATTAAAACGCTTCCTTGACCTTGATTCAGGGAATGGGGTTGGTATATTGACACGAAAATGGAGAAATTTTTCTATTTTCGCCCGGAAATCATCCATCTGTGGGTAATTTTATGCGGGGAATTGATTGCGTGCATATTCTAAGAATAAAAAAATTTGCTTAGAAAATGCCCACAATCGATTTCCCGTATAACATTACCCCTAGATGGATGATTTGTTACGTACGTACTACATTAGTATGCTTCAGAGCTGCGCCTGTGGCATGCCCATTTCTGCGAGCCCCGCAGCTTAAACGTAACCTGAAGCTTAATCCTAAGCATAAATGAGCAGCATCGTGACAGGCGATTACGACAGAAATAAAAAATTTTTTTTGTCAATACACCAACCCCCATTCCTTGAATCAGATCAAGGAAGTGTTTTAATGCTCCGGGAATTCGCGCAATCGACTCCCCGCACAACATTACCTCTATATGAGTCATTTTAGGAGAAAAATTTTTACGGTTTTAAAAAAAATTTTCGGGCCCAAAAATCATAAAAATTGCCCTTTTTCTGGCTCACCCTGTAAAAATAAAAAATGGCATTTTTAGATATTAAAAACGAAAATATTTTTTCTTGTAATATTTTATACAGGGTGTTCAATAATTTACTACGGACTTTTGAAAATTCTCCAAAAATCGAGCTTAATTCCATTTTCTTCGAGACGTTTTTACACGTGGGAGTAGCTGGAGGGATCGAAAATTTTTTCTCAGATTTCTTCAAAAACAATCTTTAATGTCCGCCATGTTGGAATATATCGACCAGTGACAAATTTTGGCCGAAAAAATAATCTAGGGTGTTTTAGACGTGTTAGAAAATTCCAAAAATCAACGTAAAATCAGGTTTTTGAGCTTCAGACAAGGTTTTGAAATTTTTGTCGACCGCGGATTGACTCGAAATGACCTTAAAAAACTTTCCCATGAACAAAATTTAACAAATAAATTCAACTTGGAGCCCGCTCGAACAGTTTAACACTACTCCGACTAGTGTTCAAGATATTGCCTCTTAAACTCGAATTTTGGTGAATTTTTTAAATTTGCATAAAAATCAAAGTTTCATTGTTGGATAACATGGTCGAAAAGGGCACCTTACATAAGTCAAACCCAAAAAATTCTTCCAGATTCGTATTCGCAGTGTCAAAAACCCCCGAGTATAAAAAATCAGCTAAACTGAAGTCATTTTTGATAGGGTAAAAATGCCCTCATTTTATGAAGATGCTCCATTATTATAAATTTATATTTCTTATAAATTTGAAAAATTTCGATCTCAAAAATCAGTTTTGACACATTGAAAAATCAGATTTGGCCAGATTTGACATCTCAAAATCAGCAGACTTGGCACCCCTGGGCGTTATAACTCCCCTAATTTCGCGCATTGCCGAACCTTGAAAACGCTTCTCTAACACTGTATTAGCATATTTTCGCTTCAATACACACACGTCTTCCCTGAATCAAGATCAGTGAAGCGTTTTCAAGATTTGGCAATGCACATGATCGATTCCTCGCATAGAAAAACCTCCTTAGTGCTATTTTGGTGAAAATTAAAAAACTTGAAAAAATTGCCGTTTTTTGGGGCACTTGGAGTCATGGATCCCATGAAGTCGGATGCACAAAAGACTAGTTAACAACCACTTAACCACGTAGTGCCTTAAATTTCACTATTTTAATATCGATCAAAGGTCCGTAATAAATTGCGGCCCGGATTATCGCACCCTTGTAATCAAATCGGTATTTGCTCACGAATGCAAGAATAAAAAAGAATAATATATAAAAAGTAGGAAGAATAGACGGGATCAAAAAAATTTTTTTGGCCCCAACAATTTAGATCCACAATCGGAGACGATGTAATCGGAAGTGCCTATTTGGATGAACTCGCAGTGGACAAATCCGAAATTGAACAGTGGAAAAACACTATGGACCACTGGGGAAAGGCTTGCCATAGTCTCAAGTCATAAAATCAAAATGCTGCAGATGTACATGTCTCTAAGGCACAATCTGACTCTGAAGAATAAAAAACAATTCACTTTTATTGACGTTATTTTCATTATCTATATTTTTTACCTAAATTCATTCTTTTCCAGGGGAAATTGACACAAAAAATATTTTTGAACAAAATATGTTTATTATTTTTTATACCATTAATTATTCTCTGCTTTGTTCATATATGCTAATATGGTTACCTTATTTATGTGAACAAAAATTTTTAATAAAGATTTTTAAGGGTTACAAATAGAAGTTTGCACATTTATTAAAAACAAAATGACTCCAGGTGCCCCACAAAAGGTTTACCTTTAAGCTTAGTTTAGGCTTGGGCTTGTTCTCGGGCTTAGGCTTACATTCTGTTTCATGACATTTGCTCGAAGTTTGGGGGAAATGTGTTCATTCATTGTGAAAAATTTTTTTTCATCAACCAATTTTTTAGTTAATCCTCAAAATCAATGCTATCAGCCTCGACGAAAATGTCATTATCAAAATATAAAAATACAAAAATTGGGAAGAGCAGTTGCCCTAAGTCAACACTATGATGATATAAATTAAATTTTCAAAATTACAAAAACATTTGTTACCAAATTCAAAATTTTAGATGCACCTCTAAAGATGCTGTTGCCAAATTCATTATATTCCGTTTTAACACCAAATAAAAAAATCCGCTGTCGATGGCCAATTGGTCCAAGGCGCTGACCATCCGATCTTGCAAGTTATTCAATGTTAGGCAGGTTCTATTTCTACTAGAGTGAAACGTTTGATTTTCAAAAAAATTTAATTACAAACCATTGAGCAAAAATTTTTGCCCAATTTTTCTAATAAAAGTTTTTTTGAAAATCAAAAGTTTTACTCTAGCGGAATTGAACCTGCGAGCCCAACGTTGCCTAACTTGCCAGATCGGACGATCAGCGCCTTGGACCACTTGGCCATCGATTTAGGAAACGAACTATATGGTGCTCATTGAATGTCCGATCACTAATTTCGGCCTTACTAAAACAAAAACTAAAAAATTGGAATCGGATTTGATGATCTTAAAAATCAATACAGTAGACATTACAGATAATCGTCCCCTCCCCCAATAACAGACCACGCTTGATAGGCGGCCACACTGAGTCCGGATCAGAGGTGCTAAGGGCCAGGCCCTTAGAACCTCAGCCCATTTGTATTCAAATACAGTCAACTCTCAATATATTGAGAGTCTCTCAATATACGAATGTGCGAAAATTCGATTGTAAAAGTTCGTTTACGAAAATTCGAAATGCTAAAATTCGTTTACGAAAAAACAGAGCCGAAAAAATGAGCAAAATAAATAAACTTGCAGAGGAAATGCCCAACAAAACGGATGATAAAAAAACTTCAAATTTATCCATTAAACCGAACGTCATGGATTCCAAAGAACGGTCAATAAAACCACAATTAGAAGATAGAGCGTCCAAAACAAAGAATGTGATGTTAAAAGACTAAGAAACCAAAAATAGAGGAAGCATCGATAACAAAATCATTCCATGATCCATGACCAGAATTCCGTATGCTCTGATAGCGAATCGTTTTATGATCAGACTATAGGATGCACCAATAATTAAATTAGCATGACAGAATTCCGGAGGCATTGATAACGAATCGACTGAGACCAGACTACAAGATGCATTGATAATAAAATCACCCCATGTTTTTTCAACATAAAAATAAGCATTTCTCAAAAAATTGTTGGCGCTAGTTATTGCTTTACCTCAAGTTTTTTTCGACAAAAAATTTTCGCGCGCGCGAAAAATAAGGGGGACCAAGGTGATTTTTGAAAAATTGAATAAAATATTAAGAGACGATGTCTTGAAATCTCGAACCAGTCTTGAATGAAGGGTGGCCATAGTAACGAAAATTCGAATCAATTTTCGAAACCGTGGTATACCCTAGGTTTTCGGGGTCGCTGAACACGAATTTGAAGTCCGTTTTTGAATCCGACTTTTTGGTACCCCTGTACGGTAGGTCGGCCTTTTGAGCTTTAGGTCAAACTTCAAGTGGGCATATCTCTGGCCAGCTAAATCCATATCCAACGATTTTGGTGTC
>OZJO01027003.1:0-53657 GCA_900406225.1 Acrobeloides nanus | reverse complement strand
CGCGTGAAGATTCTTGAGAAATTTCGAATATTTTATCATTTCCACACTTGAGTCAAGACTTTTGGCCCCTACTGTATATAAAAATGAATTTGATGTTAAAGAGACCAAATTATACATCGAAAAACGTGAAAAATTTTCCCTAACAGATGCAGAAAGAATTATCGAAAGCTTTTAACTATAAAAAGTTATGAGGCTATCTTTCAGGCCCAAAATAATACATTTTGGCCTCCAGGCCCATAGAAGTGTCTCACGGGGAAAATTTTTTCACGTTTTTCGATGTATTTTTTGGTGCTCTTTAACATAAAATCCATTTTGGCATATTTTTTGACCTGACAGTTGGATATAGTTCCTTGTTAAAATTGATTGATATTAATTTGACCAAAAAATCGCATATTAGCCATATTTAACAGAGTTTTAGACCAAAAATCGTCAAAAAATGGCTATTTTTGACCCAAAAATGCCATTTGTAGTCGTTTCTTGACAAAAAAATCACATTTGAAGTAAAAAAATAGCCAATTTTTTAACGATTTCTGGTCCAAAAAGTTTTGATATTGATATCAATATTAAATATAAAAAATAGTCGAAAATTGATATCAATGACAACACTAAATAGAATATAAAATATTCATTCGGAAGTCACAAAATCCTATATAATTTATGATAAACAAAAATCTTATTATTATATAATTTTCTTATTCCACTTTCAGCCCTTGTTCATCCACCGGAAAAGGGTAGGTAGAGATCGAAAGCTTCAGGTTCCCAGTAGCATCTATCATAGTCCCACGTCGGGTGTCCACAACATCGAATGGATGCTGCATTCGGCGCTGATTCATATACTTGGGTCGGTTTCTAAAGGCCTCATGAATTGCTGATAGACATGGAAGATAGTCCAGACCAACGTCACGCCATGCATAGATTTTTCTCTGGCCAACGGATCGTAGTCGAGCGTCTTTTATGGCTTCGTGCACTGTTTGATTGGAGAGGTGAACAATTTTAGTATCACGATGTTCTTCAACAAACTCCTTTAGCATGGAATATAACGGAGAGGTGTCCTAAAATAATTTATGCATAAACTCAAAAATTGATTTCATATTCAAAAATAAAATCCTTAACACTCGCCCACTTGTATTGGGTTGGTGCATAATTAATGCGGTTTTTTACGCTAAAGGGGTCATTTGCTAGAAAAAATTTCAATTTTTTCACGTATTGGGGCCCCAGGCTTGAATAGTACCTATAATTTGATTTACCTCAACACCACGTGGCGGCAATTCACTAAGTGTAAACTGTGGCACAAAATTCAAGTCCTCATAAATTGTAGCACGCCACGTGACTGGCTTCTTTGGCAAATCTACAATTAAAGAAAATTCTGAGTTCTGATCAGGGCTCAACGTCAAATTTTCCACTTTAGCCACTTGTGAGTCTGCAAACAAATCCTGAGATCCCGAAGTAGAAAAGAAGCTCTTGTCTGGCAGCTCTCTTGAAGGCAACGGTTTCGGCGAAAGTTCAAGATTTCCCGATAACACACTGTATTGTAGCTCGTTGATGGTTTTTCGCAGGTCGCATTTGTTGGCTTGGAGCAGGTTATATATGTACTTCTTTTCCAAATAAGCTGACGACCAGCCAAAGAGGGTGGCCTGAAAAGGAAAGGTTAAAAAATTCCATTTTTAGTATTAGAAAAAATGTATTTTGACTCAACTTGAGACAATTTTTGAGTAAAAAAAATTAAATATGACACAAATTTGAGCTTAAAAATCAACTTTCTCGTGATTTTTTAGTTCAAAAAATCACATACTCTAAGATATTTCGACGCAATTTGCACTTCACAACGATTCAAATGCTCCGTATGAGTATTTTCAAACTCGAATCTTTCCAACTCCACTTTACACCTATTATAATCGGTACAGGTCAAAACAATTGGTACTTTCGACTCCTCGGAAAATGACTTCAAAGTCGACCAAAATCCATCATCTTTTGCATAAATAATATCACACTAAATTTTGCATTAATTGATACTAAAGAGAGCATACATCGTCCAACAATAGCATACTATACTCTTTCATTTGTTTCTTAGATCGGGTTTTTAGCAGCGGCACGTTGGCTTTGGCATTTATTGCGGCAAACATAGCTTTGATGTTGGCTCCGTCCATACTTTGACGAGAAAACTGAAAAATGATTTTAAGCGATAAACATCCGTATTCCTAGATTTTCGAGCTCAAAAATCGAATTTACCCAGATTTTTAATCTCAAAAATCAATTTTTTAACACAAATCGAATTTGTTCCTTTATTTCTTATCAAAGCTTACATTATGTGACTCAATAAGACCAGATAATTTGCGCGACAACGTCTTTCCATTGCGCCTCTCTCCAGTCGACCACTCAACAACTTGGAATCCCAATAATTCTGCTATACAGTATACCTAAAAATAAGATTTTCATGACCGGTAAATTGTCAAAATTTTTGCTCACCAACGACGTTTTTCCTGTTCCACAAGCACCATGTATTATATATGGGTTCGGCAGCTCTTCGCGTTCCGTATTTTTCCATTCATCGATATCGTCGTCTTCTTCGTCCGATGAAGTGACTTTCTTTCTTCGTTTCTTTTTTGCTAAAAAAATTTAAATCTGCCTAACTGGTAAAAACCTACGTTTAACAGACTTCTCATTTTTAGCAGCTTCTTGTTTTGCGGCTATTCTTTTTCTCCAACTTTCAAACCAACCCCGAAGATTGGAAAATTGTCGGGTATTGCAAAGAAATTCTTGTGAAGTTAAGGGACGAAACGCTTCGGCCCAAGATATTGAAGCAATATTTTCGTGTGAATCTCGCTTTTTTCGGGCACTTTCATACCATTGTCTCTCCTCGGAACTCCAACTAAAAATTGTTTTTAAGAGCTATTTCAGCCGGTGGATGGGGGGAGGAGGCAGCACCTGTCCTTCAATTTCCGAAAAAAATTTCAACCGGTGGATGAGAGGGGGCACATTTATTTGAAAATTTGTGTGAAAATCATTAATATACATGATTTTAAGCAAAAAAAGCGCAAATTTAAAAAAAAGTGTTTTTAAGCCTACATTACCCAGTGCTCCCCTATGTTCCTCCTCTTTAATTACGCCATTGTACTTCCACCACAAAAAACTTACACAGAAATATATTGCTTTGCATGAGCATCTTCGATAAAACGCGCTGGTTTCTTAGATATCTCTTCGGAATTTTCAACTGGCCAATTCAAATCTGGCATTTTAAAATTAATCCTTCTGGGTTTTCCATCATCCGGTAGCTTCACATAATAATCAGGCATTCGAGCAAATCCTTCCGGTTTACCCGTCAACGGCGTTATGCTATGGAGTTTATTTTTCTTCGAATTCACACGGACCTTTCGACGTCTCGGCTGCACCTCCAAAATTTTGTACTTTCTAGAGATTCGGCGGACCCAGCTTTGAGATCTTCGACGAGAAGAACTGCGGCGTTTCAAAATCGAGTTGAGGCCTTTTGTAATCGAATTTGAAACAATTTTGGGTACTTTTGCCGTTCGACGACCTCGAGAAACTTGATCCAATCTGGCAGCAATATTATCACCACTTGCGGCGGACAGAAATGAATTCGGATTAAATGCAGTAATACGGCGCTTTTTCTTTATAATCGGTTGTTGATTATCTCCACTTGGAGAAGGCTTATCCATTGAAGCTAAAATGGGAAAATTGAGATTTTAAAAAATGAAATTAAAAAAATAACGAGCTATATGCTCAGCACAAATGGATGAAGTTATTAGTTATCCCAGTGGAGTATTTACAGGGCGACCCCACCCACCTCGCACGTAGGGGCAATCCGGACAATTGCCCCCTTCGTCAGGAAAAATTTTGAAAAAAATCATAAGGGTAGCCCCTCACGTGTGTTTCAAGCGGCAAAAAGTTTGAAGCTCGATTGTATAACGGCGTTTTCAACATTTTTAAACATCACCATAGTTTTTCCCATATCGAAAATATGATGGAATAGCTACAGGAGGCAAAAGTCCTGACCCAAGGGGCAAAAGTCTTGACATTTAAAAAACGTGTTTTCTCGACAATTCTGGATGAGAAAACACCTTTTCAGCGTTTTTGACAATGTCAGGAATTCTGTCCGCCTAGATCCACGGCGGCACATTTTCAAGTAAAAGTTGCGAGAAATATAACCTTTCGTAATTTTTGTTAAAACGCTCTAAAAAGCATGGAATAGCATAGTTATGAGCAAAAAAAAGTGAACAAATTTTTCCGCACACCCCCTTTAGGGAGTTAGGCTTATTTTAACGTTATTTTGGGGTATCCAACTTAAAAAAGCATTTTCTCGAAATAGGTAAATCGGATTTCAATAATTCTTTTTGCATTTGGTAGCCCCTGACCTGCTCTAATTCTGGGTGGAAGGATTTGTTGCCAAACCTCTCCTAGGTTGAGATATAGCCTTCACAAGTTTACCCATGGGTTATATGGTAAAAAATTTATATCTTCATAAGGGTAAGTCGGATTTTTTAGTTCATGCGCAGTTTTTTGCCCATACCTAAATCTGACTTTTTATTAAAAAAAACTTTTTTCTAGGCCTCTCATCTTTTGAGAAATAGAGCTTTTTCTCAAAAAATACATGTCCAGGGCACGATTTTGTGCCTATTTTCAAGAAGCATTAACTCCAAATTGCCCAAACGGATTTTATAAATATGATGGCTTTTTAATATTCAGATATGGGTCTAAATCTGGATGAAAGGATTTATTTCAAAACCTCTTAGAACTTGAGATATAGCTTAATTTTCGTTATTTTTGGATATCCTCATAAAAAGGGGTAAACTTGTGAAGGCTATATCTAAGTTTTAAGAGGTTTTGAAATAAATTCTCCCACCCAGATTTAGATCCATATCTAAGTGTTAAAAAGCCACCATATTTATAAAAATCCATTTTGGCAATTTGGAGATAATGCTTTTTGAAAATAGGCCTATTTTACGTTATAGATAGGTTAGAAAATTCAAAAAATCAACGTAAAATCGGGTTTTTGAGCTTCGAACATGGTTTTGAATTTTTTGATGCCCGAAATTTGACTCGAAATGACTTAAAAACTTTCCCATTCGTTAGTTTCAATAAATAATTTCAATTGGAGCTCGAACAGTTTAAGATGCAGTCTATGCATAGATGTAAAAAAATCTGGATTTTAGTGAATAAATGTATCCCCTCCTTTAAAAGACAAATTTGTTTTTATTCGATTTAAATTTACCACAAAATAGTTTCGTTTTGATTTTGAGTCAGCTTTTCAAAAAAATTACTTGGCATTTTATTGCATGATGATTTCGAGGCAAACGAAACTATTTTGTGGTAAAAGCAATTGCAAGTTTTTCGAATGCTTTTTTATCTAAAATTGTTTCCAGATTTTGTTTACTTCACGTTATTTTTGATTTGTATAGGTGGGGGGAGGAAAAGTTACGGGACATATTCAAAAAGTCACGGGACAAACGGAAAACTGAAAAATTTTTATTGAGTGTAAAGGCCTCCACTAATTGCGTTTCGAAATTTTTGAAGCACTAATTCCGTACNGTCACGGGACAAACGGAAAAACTGAAAAATTTTTATTGAGTGTAAAGGCCTCCACTAATTGCGTTTCGAAATTTTTGAAGCACTAATTCCGTACTAATACCAAGTTGGGAATCACTAATTGCAATTAGTGCTTGTCTCGATGTGTCTCGACGCTTTTTTAAATTGCAAATATCTTTTCAGGATAAACGAATTTTCGACTGTTGTCTTTTACATGTTTATGCATCTTATTGTGGGCTATAAATTTGCTGAAGACCACATTCGATAATTCGTTGACCCTGAAGAATAAAACCGTCTCAACTGGGAGGGGGAAGTCCTGGCAAAGAATGTACGAAGTCCTGAAATGGGATGCAAAAGTCTTGTCCATGTGTGCAAAAAGTCCTGGCATAGAATGCAATAAGTTCTGACTGTTCCCAATAAAAAAAATCTGCAACTTCGATATGAAGATTGTTGTAAGTCCATTTTAAAACTAAAATTTTTCTGGACTTATTGCATTCCATGTCAGGACTTTTTGCACCCATGGACAAGACTTTGCATCCCATGTCAGAAAATTCAAAATCCTGCGATAATTGCAGTTTTCTATAATAAAAGTATCTATAAAAATGCATTCACGCTGCGATTATCGCAGGATTTGAACAGATATCGCATCCTCTATATATGTACAGCCATAAAATTTATATCTCTCATTTAGTAAGCGTATAAAATAAAATATTCAAAATGGCTACAAAAACCACTATGTCTGATCAAGTAAAGAAAGTGGAAGAAAATAAAATGGAAGTTGATGAAGAGGTAGGCTTTTTCATTTTGTTATTTGCTGAGATTATACATTTTGTTAAGGAAGCATTAGACGAAGAAGTTTTGCGGATGTCAACGGATGATTTGCGAAGTCGTACTCAACTCTTGGACAACGAGATCCGAATTATGCGAAGCGAAGTCCAACGAATCAACCATAGCATCCAAACGTTGAAGGATCGGATTAAGGAGAATAATGAGCGGATTAAAGTGAACAAGACACTGCCCTATCTAGTCTCGAATGTTGTCGAATTGTTGGAATTGGAAGAGCTTCAGGAAGAGGAAGGTGCTAATGTCGATTTGGATGCGCATAAGACACAGTGTGCTGTTATTAAGACTTCAACTAGAGCGACCTACTTTTTGCCAGTTGTTGGTTTAGTCGATCCGAGCGAGATGAAGCCTGGTGATCTTGTTGGTGTTAATAAGGTAAGAATTAATTTGGTTGATTTTTAGAAATTTGAAATTTTTGGCTCAGAAAAGTCGAAAATCAGATTTCAAGTTGAAAACTTTGGGTTCTAAAAATCAACACTAAACTATAAAATTTATTAGGACTCTTATTTGGTGCTGGAAAAGTTGCCGCCAGAATACGATTCTCGTGTGAAAGCTATGGAAGTTGACGAGCGTCCCACAGAACAATACTCAGATATCGGTGGTTGTGACAAGCAAATCCAAGAACTAATCGAAGCTATTGTTTTGCCTATGGAGCACAAGGATAAATTCCTCAATCTTGGTATTCAGCCTCCGAAAGGAGTGCTTTTGTATGGACCTCCAGGTGAGGATTTGGAGCAATGATATCACAAATTTTTATAGCTCAAAAATTGGCACACAAGTTTTTACACTAAAAATTTGATGCCAGGCTCGTAACTATTTTTGGTCTTCCCGAAATCCAAAAAGTCAAAATTTTTCCTAACCCTTATACATAAACTTTTTTCAAATCCAATTTTTAAGGCACTGGTAAAACGATGATGGCTCGTGCCGTCGCAGCTCAGACCAAGTCGACCTTTTTGAAGCTAGCCGGACCACAGCTTGTCCAAATGTTTATTGGCGACGGTGCAAAACTCGTTCGTGATGCGTTTGCTTTGGCAAAAGAGAAAGCGCCAGCGATTATTTTTATCGATGAATTGGATGCTATAGGTAAGCGGCAGGGGCCGAAAAATTTTCTTTAAAAATCTTAATGTCCCTCATTACAATTTTTCGCAAAAATTGATGAAAATTTCTTATTTTAACAAAATTGTCCAAAATTTGCTATTTTTTCACCCAAAAATTTTCATTTTCTAGACATTTTCAGCTCAAAAACGGTCAAATGCACATCTAGTTCAGAATCAATTTATTTCCATAAAATAAGCCAAAATTATCTTCATATCATATTTTTAGGAACGAAACGTTTCGACTCAGAAAAGGCGGGCGATCGTGAAGTGCAACGTACTATGTTGGAGCTGTTGAACCAACTCGATGGATTCCAGCCAAATGACGACATCAAGGTTATTGCCGCTACCAATCGTGTGGATGTGCTCGATCCAGCCCTGCTCCGTTCCGGTCGTTTGGATCGCAAAGTGGAATTACCCTTGCCGAATGAAGAAGCTCGTGCCAGAATTATGCGAATCCATTCTAGGAAAATGAATGTCCAGTAAGTTTTTAGCATCAAATCGTTCAATAACTGATTTTTTGACTCAAAAATGAATTAAAAATTGATTTTTCAGCAAAGATGTAAACTTTGAAGAGCTGGCACGCTGTACCGATGACTTTAATGGTGCCCAGTGTAAAGCAGTTTGTGTTGAAGCGGTAATTTTTTAACTTCAAAAATAGTCTAATCCCAATCAATTATTTAGGGAATGATAGCACTTCGACGTGATGCAATTGAAGTTATGCATGAAGATTTTATGGATGGCATTCTCGAAGTTCAGGCCAAGAAGAAGGCTAGCTTGAACTATTATGCATAGTAAAAACCATGTTCTAATCTATATTTGTTTTATGACTACTGTATTTTTATGTGTTTTATAATTTATTTCAAATAAAAATAATTGTTTGGTTTACTCGGAAAATGTGAAAGAGTCGTAATATTATTGTTCTTGTCTTTATATGCTGATACAGGATGTTCCAAAAAAAATCATTTGGTCATTTTTTGGTGAAAATTTTTTTATGCGAGAAATCGATTGTGCGCATCGAAAAACCTTGAAAACGCCTCCCAGACCATGAAATATCCCATTTTCAAGTACGAATTTCCGAAAATAATTGAAAAATACGAAAATCTTATTTCATGGTCTAGAAGGCGTTTTCAAGGGTTTTTGATGCGCGTAATTTCTCGCATAAAAATACCCCTGAGCGTTTTAGAAGAAAAAAGTTCTTGAAAAATTTACACCAAAAAATTACCAGATGGCGGTTTTTTTGAACACCCTGTATAGATTTTTTTGTTAAGCTAAAATATCTTGTTATCTCATTTTGAATAAAAAATGAAAATTTTAATTTTTTTTTCTCGCATAAAATTAGCATTATTTGAGTTCTTTTAAGTGTTCCTTTTTCCAAACCGCAATAATAACACGATGTAAGTCTTTCTATTGAAAGATACACACGTTGCATTTATGTTATATAGGCGTTAGAGTCTAGGGGCATACATATGAACAAACTCGACTTAACATAGCCTTAGAATTGACGTGTAACCGGTCCGCCTCTTTTTTAGATTTTGTTCCATGCATGCGATGAGGACTCCGAAAAGAAAGAGAAAATCGAAAATTCTTCTGAGGCTCACTCGCTCCCGGGGTTGCACTCTATTCATTTCGATTTTTCACTGAGGGCAAACCGCGTGGTTTCTCAAACTCGAGTATGAATTCCTTCAGAAAATTTGTTTCATTCACATGTTTTTGCAAAAACAAATTTTATATCATTTTACGGGTAGAAAGTTTTTTATTTTTTGTGATGTTTTATGGGCTAGGAAAATTTTTTAAGATGACGCTGGAAGGCACAAAAAACTTCACCGATGCACCATCTTTATTGAACTCGGTTAGCAATCCTGTAGAAGCGGGTATTTTTATTACTATAGCGGTGCTGGTGCTGCTTGGTTTAGTAGTATATACGCTGATACAAATCCGACGAAGCCATAATATTGCTAAATACCATAAAGAAAAATATTTGATGAAAAATCAGTCTAGGATTGTGGAGAAGCTTTAGGCCTACAGCATGTTAAAAGTAAGAAAAATTTAGAAACGGTTGGTCTTCGCGTCGCAATGATTTCTTTTAAAGGTACAGGGCCAGAATGGGGTCATTAAGGCATGACTATACTTTTATGGTCACTACCCCGTTTTTTGACCCGCAAAAATTTTTCTAAAAACCGAAGTTGTCGGGCATGATGGAAAACGGTAAATTATGCAATTTTCCCGTAAAAAGAAATTATTTTTAGGTGATTTTTAACCCTAAAATGCTCTAAAATAGAGCTAAAATGGCCCAATATACCCATTTTCATAATTTTTAGGCATGGGGATGAGATTTTCAGAATTTTTCATCGTCATTTTTGGATTCAGCGGGTCAAAAAACGGGGGTAGTGACCATAAAAGTATAGTCATGCCTTAATGAGCCCATTCTGGTCCTTTACCTTAAAAAACGGAATTTTAATTAAAAAACCAGCGTTTGTGTCCATGTATAGAGTAGGCAAAATGGACATGTCCATTTGCCTACTCTATCCTGATCAACTGGATACTGAGTACCTTCGGCACTCGCGGCCCAAAAAATTCTTTCGGATTCGTGTTCCCCATATCGGAAAACTCTCGAATACAAAAAATCAGCCGATTTAGAAAAAATTTTTAAATTTCACCCCCACATGTGTGTTTCAAAGTTGGGAAAGGGGGAAAAAGTCTGAGATTGGTCTTAAAACATAAAACGCCTTAAAACAACTGTTTGTGACGTTTTTTTGCGTCTTCTCATATTTTGGTGTATTTTCTGAAAGTCGGAAAATGCGAAATTTTGTCCGTCAAAAATGACGGGTTTTTTAGAATTTTAAGTACTAGAAAAAATCTTGAATTTTGCTGACAGAAAACGACGGATCTCAACTTTAATGATTGATATTAGAGCTATCACATAAGCGTGTCAAATCGTAAAATATTTTGTCCACGATCGAGTTCCGCCCTCAGTGAAAAATCGAAATGAATAGAGTTCAGGGATCGAGTGAGTCTCAGATGTATTTTCGATTTTCTCTTTCTTTTCGGAGTCCTCTCGCATGGAACAAAATCTAAAAAAGAAGCCGGTCAGGGAACCTCTAGAAATTTATTTTTTGCTTAGTAGATTTTTTCATAAAATTTCATCAAAAATCGACTTCTATAGCCAAATCTCAACATTGTAACTTTAAGATGCAACATTGAAAAACCCGAATTTTTTGAAAAAAATCTGTATATGGAACGAAAACATGACTTATTCTCAAAAAGACAGATTGAATCGTATTCAGCATACACTCTTGTCTACTACTGAAAAAAATTTCATCGAAAAAGAATGAAAAATGACGATTTTCGATGTATTCTTTGGCCCGATATTACTTATGAAACAACTTGTCGAGGTACTTCTTGGGCAAATGAAGCAAAAAATAACTTTCTAGAGATTCTTGACCTGAAAATATGCATTTTCTGTAAATATGATTGTCATATTTAGTGATTGTTATCTCATGTGCCTCGATAGCTCAGTTGGGAGAGCGTTAGACTGAAGATCTAAATGTCGCTGGTTCGATCCCGGCTCGGGGCAATATCTTTTTGCCTATAGAAACATTTTTGATTGCAAAAATTAAAAAAATCGAAAAATATTTATTTGATAGTCAGGAAAGCATTTTCACGCTTCGATAGTGCGCGCAATTGATTTCATACATAAAATTACCCTAGAAAGGAATTTTTTAACATAAAATGTCAAAAAGTTGACAAAAATCGAAATTAGATTCTGAAAAAAATTGTTATTTATTCCTAGTGCTCGGAAGCACTCAGAAACGAGGTCGAGCCCGAGCTTCAGATTCTAAGAAGATCGGCACTAGAACGGAACGTACCTTACCGATAAATTAAATCCTGAACGTAACTTATCGGTAAGTTATGTCCTGAACCTAACTTACTTTTTTGAAATTTTTCAAAGTGTAATAACTTTTTTGCCTTAAGAAATTTTGACACAGGGTCTTGGGCATTTTTGTAGGTCGCATCGAGATCTACAAAAATGTCCAAGACCCCATGTCAAAATTCCTTAAGGCAAAAAAAGGGCAAAAAAAAGTTTGGCAAAAAGTTAAGGCAAAAAAGTTATTACACTTTGAAAAATTTCAAAAAAGTAAGTTAGGTTCAGTACATAACTTACCGGTAAGGTACGTTCCGTTCTAGTACCAGAAGATCGGCGTTGTTTTGCGTGAACCATCAATTTTTTTATAGATGTTATTCAAGCTAGAAGCTGGCATAGACAGCATGAAAATTGCTTAAAAATGGATTTGATATAAAATCTCTGAACAATCAAGAATATCCAAAAAATATGGGAACCATATCGAATTTACTGCCATTTCCTTATTTGTAAATGTACCAATTTTTAATAAACGTTAAAATTCTTAGTTTTTTTAAATCAGATTTTTCTAGGCTGTTTATCCAACCAGAATTCTGATACATCTGGGGGTTAATCGATACTTTTGGAGAGGATTATATTTTAGTGGGTGTCCTCATTTGATCCACTTCTAAAGTCGATTTTTGATAGTATTTTATTGCTTTATTCTATTCAAATAATCGGATAAAATAATACGTGAAAAGAAAACAATTGAATATTTTGTAAATTCTTTATGGAAAATTTAAAATTTTTGAATTTTATGGAAATTTTTTTTATCAGACTTAAGAGGCGATATCTCGAAAATAGATTTATTTGCCATTATATTAATAGCGATACAATGTGAAAGGCATAGCACTAACATCACAAGGCATAGTAAAGAAATTTAAAATTTTTGAGAGAGAGCCTTAAATTTCAGTCTATCCTTGAATCGGGTAGATTAGAAGTAGGGATATTTTAAAGTAAACGTTTAAATTCTTGCAAAGATCCAGCACTAACAACATCGCATCTCGGAGAAGAATGTTAAAATTGGTATTTTTCCGTTACAATTTTGTAACTTGTTCAATTTTTTATGAAATTTAAAAAAATGAAAATTTAAAAAACGCTCTGTAACTTTAAAATATAAGGTTTCAGGATTATTTTTAACCCTAGATCAGCGAAAATGGCCTCAGCTGCTCGGACTAGTAGCATTTTGAAAATTTCAAAATCTAAAAATCCTGAACTCGGGATTTCCGGAGAAACAACCTTTAAGAGGTATTTGATTCTATGGTTGTTTGAACCGATATGCAATATTTTGCATTTGTCTTCCGAGATGGTTAATTGCCATGATCTTGACCAGAGAAAACTCAAACTTCCCGCGGCACTAGAAAAACTGGAAATTTTTTGCCAAAATGGGGTAATTTTTGAAAAATCGGATTTTTGACCCCAACGCTTCAGAGCCAGAAAAAAGTGTTATGCGAGCCGAGATTTGGGCTGGAACAAAGTATGAAATAAATTAGGGGTGTTGTCGGTAATTTTTAGGGCCAATTGGAGCGGACGGTGGGAACAAAGTTATAGAGCCATTTCTGTGAATTTTTTTACCCTTCCGGGGGCCCGGATTTTTGCAAAAAACCTAATTTTTCGACCACTTTTTCTATTACATGATCACACATACTCTATATAAAAGTTGTAGCCCGTGTTCTCAGCTTTCCAACAAGATCATATAAAATGGATTTTACCGTGAAAAGATGCTCAAAATATTAAGGTGTAAAAACCTGCGGAAGGTCCAACTTGCAGAGGTATCAAAATTGGCATTTTTAAAGGTTGCAGACCACTTCAGATGCACTAATGTGTTTCTTTTGATTCCAATTTTCATAATCCGAGCTCACGCTGAAAAGGTGTTTTCTCGTCCAGAATTGTTGCCCTTAGGCGAGGATTGCATTTCTTCATTCTTTGGGCTAAGGCTAGATCTTTTGTAGTCGTAAACATCTCTTGCTTCCGAGAATAAAGACTCATTTGCTAGACTTGTGGATGGTGGAGTAAGGTATCGACGTGCACTTTTTGCCAACAACGGGTAATTTTTCTCATTGTTAGAATAAAAACCAACCTGAACCTTGAACTTGGACAACTTATACATGGAATTCTTTTGAGCTTTTTCTTGTAATTCCTTCAATTTCTTCTCGTATTCTGGATGCTGATTGACATGGCTAAAAAGGTTGCTCGGACTTCTGTCACTCAATTTTAAAGGCTTCTATATAAAATGCTTTTTATGTTGATAAAAAAGAAATCACATATGAAGGTTAACTTTTGTTGATAAAAAATTGGTTAAGACAATAAATGCTTTATAATGTATAAAATAGTTAGTTTTTTCCATGCGTCGATAGGTGATAAAAAATTTTGTAGAGTGAACAAGAGTTTTTAAGCAAAAAATGACCCGAAAATTGAAAATTCTGGTTAAAAATGGTCAAATTTTAATGAAAAAATCACTTAAAAACGGTCGATTTTGTCAAATTTTCGATGAAAAAAGAAAATGCGGGGTTATTCAATTTGCGGGGCGAGGTTGCGAGATTTTCAAAAATGTGCGTGCGGGGTTGCGGGGCGAGGTTTTTTCTTTAAAATGGTGCGAGCGGGGTTTGCGAGGCGAGATCTCGCCCGCGCGCAGCCCTACCTATGAGGTATGGTTCCTAGGTTTATGTATAGGCTACACAAATTTTCTTCTCATTGTTGATTCAATAAGGAAGAAAATTTGTGTAGCCTATATATAAACCTAGGAACCATACCTCATAGGTACCCAGGGTAAAAGGCTTCGGTCAGATGAATGAGACCCATTCAGGGAGTACAGTATTTTGGGCTAAAAAATCGAAAATAAAAGCTTTTTCAATACATAAACCGCCACCATTTTACAACACCCCTCAAAAACCCTACTGTTCAGTTTTCAAGTATGGGCTATTGTAAATTTACATGTTCTCTCGGCTTGTCCTCTATATCCTCACAAGTATGTGGTTCAATGGTTTTGTGTAAAACAAGAAAGCCTCCCCCATTTACTTCGCTAAATGCATGTACAAAAACATGTTTAGTGGAGAATTTTTGGCGGGCTCTTTTCGCATGATCAGCTGGTAGGCAGGCAGGTAGCCCAGCAGCCTCCTGCTTCTCGAATCTCTTCGGCTCCCGGCTTGGAACAATCCTCAAACAATGGTTTTGTTGCGCAATGGATCCAAAAGCTGTCCGGTGTTGTATGTGTTGTGTGTCTATGAGAGGTGTGCGATTGCGAACGCTATGAGGTGGCTGGAAAGGAGTGATTTTTCTTTTTTTCCGATCTCTGCGCGTTTCCCAGCTTTAAAAAAGCATGAGGTTGGAAAATGGAAATTTTTGTGAGAAATGAGTACGTCTTCTTTATTGAAGAATTTTGTTCAAAAATGACCATTTTTGAAAAAAATTTCAGCACTCTCAATCAGGGCTGTAGCTGCGTTGGGGCAGGGGCCCCTCCCTCGAAATCTAAAAAAGAAAAACTTTTTCCTAATTACGATTTTTCACCAAAATTTTTTTTTCGATAGTTGTTTCAATAATGGGCTCTAGGATTTTTCGAAACGGATCTTTCGTTCGAAATGAAACTTTTTCTTTCGAAACGAATTTTTAATAGAAATTTTGGAGCTACTACACCTGGGGAGAGTACTATAGCTTTTGGCAACGCCAGTGTTTTAAACCGGCGAGCTTTTGGCAACGACAAACTCGTTGCCAAAAGCTCTAGTACCCTTGGGGCGCACTTAACAGGAATAATATGCCGTAGTAAAAACGTAAAGAATTTTAAAAAATGCACTATATAGGGGTAAAAATTGACGAGGAACACGTTGGAACTATTATTTTTATGTCAAACTCACTGGAAAACTTTGAATTTTCGCCTTTTTTGAATTTACTTATTCTACTTTGTGAATTCTATCTAAAGAGGTAAATTCAAAAAAGGCGAAAATTCAAAGGTTTCCAGTGAGTTTGACATAAAAATAATAGTCCCAACGTGTTCCTCGTCAATTTTTACCCCTATATAGTGTATTTTTAAAAAAATTTTTGACATTTTTACTTCGGTATTTTTATTCCTGTTAAGCACTAACCCTGCATCGGAGCAGCTGGGTTGGTCGCTAATCAAACTTTTAAAGGTATAATCCTTATATGTAAGAAAAAATAAGTGTTGCAGGCGAAAATTTTTTTTATTAAAAATCGTTGTTTCTTAGCTATAAATGCTCCGAAAATTACGAAACCCATATATAGAGTTATTTTGATAAAATTAAAAACCTGAAAATTTTTGAAAAATTGCGCAAAAATCCGGTTTTTGGGCCACCCTTTCATTAACCGACGGCTAACCAACCGGGTTTTTTATAAACCGAATCGATAACCGGGTACGTAAAAACCCGGTTAGCCAAATTAACCGACCGCCAACAACCCTAATTTCCACAATGGATAAAAAATTGGCTTGTTTGGAAAAAATCGGAGAGTTCAAGTTGGGATATGCTCCTTGTGTCAGGACGCTTGGATCCTCTAATTTGTGGGGTGGTACTAAAGGGTGAGCTAAAAAACCGTACTTTGCGTTTTTTGGCGAAAATTTTTCAAACAATTTTTTTCAAAAATCACCTATAAGAGGTATTTTCATACGAGAAGGCGTGCAATCGATTTCTCGCATGAAAATACCCCTTATAGATGATTTTTGGAAAAACTTTTTCGTCAAAAAAACGCAAAAATACGGGTTTTTGGCTCACCCTGTACTCATAGTGCAAAAAAAATTTTTTGAATAATATTATCTCTAATTTTCAGAAGAAAGCTTATTATGGACAGCCAAAATACGCGGCGATAGCGATTTGTGGAAAAGAGCTCAGAATATGGACTTGCCATCCTGTAAAAAGCTTCAAGAGATCTATCACTAAATTTCTATACGAGATTTTTGCAGCTTTTATTATTGTTTGTTTGTTTTGTATTCAAGATATTTATATATGTACTTGGTAATAACACGAAAATGTACCTTTAAATTACAGAGTGAGCCAAAAAACCGTATTTTTTGGAAAATTTTTTTCAAAATGATCCCATAAGATGTATTTTTATAAAAGAAATCGATTTTTGAAAAATTTTTTCAAAAAGTACGGTTTTTTGTTCACCATGTAATTGAGTACCCATAAAATTCTCTTCATTACCGTAGTCAATCGTCCGAGAGATTCCTTCAACGAGCAAAGTATGAAAAATAAATAAAAGAATGAAACTTTCGTGGGTTAGCAATTGTTCATATTAATGTTGACTTATTATTGTAGCTTAAAAAACCTTGTCTCGATTTTATCTTGTTTAAAAATATTTTAATTGTAATTGACTTTGCTCATTTTATCTTTGTGATAGTTGGCCAAAAACTATTATTAAATTTAGAACTACTGACAATATTGAGCTTTTTATAAAAAATTTTTTCGATCAACTTATTTTTTGTCTAAGCCAGTTTTTTAAATGAAAGTAAAGAAAAATAAATTCTATTTTTTCTATACAGTCAAACTTTCGTTTATGACAACCCCGAAATTTCCGTTTTATGACCCCTCCCCCATATTTTTGCTACGCGTTTGAGCATTTACAATAAGATTATATTGAAATTTTATAATAACGGATCAATCGTTTCAATCTACAGACTGAATCAGACAAAACTTTACGTATTAATTTATTCCGTAAAATTTTTCATGAAAAATTCGATGTGTTAGTAACAAAAAATCATCTACATGTTGCGAATTTTAGTCGGCAGATCAGGGCATAATAGAAAATCTGAAGATACACTACAAGAAGTTACTGCTTCGTGATAGAATAAAGAAAAAAATTGAAGAACATCTAAAACATAAAGATCACTAAATCCAATTAACCTAAATAAAACCTTTTCAATTAAAGTTTAGAACACCTGCTTCTAAACGAGATATCTAAGGTAAATTTCTTTTTTACTGTCTGTAAAAAAGAGTAAAGTTGAAGTTGCTTGGTGAACTTATTTATCGATTTCTAGTTATCAAACCATTTTCATGTCCTCTATCAAGAAGAACTTGGTTCTTGAAAATCTATACAATCCATCCGCAGCATTCGTTTCCGAAATTGTCACAGACACCCTTTTAGTCATACAACTTTTATGCGCACCTGTTATTATCTATGCTATCTTCAACAAATCTCAAAAAATGAAAATTTATCGCTTCTACTTACTAAACACTATCATCTGGAATACTATTGTTGAAATGTCTTTATCTCTACCAGCACCTGCAATACTATGTCCGTATCCATACTTGTTGGTAAACAGCATCTTCGAGCATGACGTCGATATTCACTTGTGGTATATTTTATTCGAAATTTCAGTATTTTGTCTGCTCAATTTGATATTTGGGATGGTATTATCTATTATGTATAGACTATGTCATTTATTTCATAACAATTTTACTAACAAAATGTTGGATATATTAGATAAAGGATCTGGGTTGATTGGCGGATGCCTTATAGGACAATCGATAAGCTTTATCTTGGTTTTTACAATGTTCGAGATGAGAAGACATTATGTTTTAAGTGAGAGCTATTTCGAATTAATGGCCGAAGATTTGCCAATTTTGAAAACAGAATTTCAAAATCGCATCATTTTAGGTAAGCAGGTGTTTAGATGGTGTCGTGTTCAAGACTCAACAATGAGATTTTTCTTTACATGACGACTACGTTGTTTCGTTTTGCCAAAAAAAGTTACCCGCAAGGGTGCCCTCATAGCTCACAAGGGACCTTCAAGATCTGACAAACTCAGATTTTTTCGAGACCTAGCTCAAAAGTTAAATATGGAAAAACAAATATAATAGTCGCTTGATTCGATATAAATTTTTTGAGCTATGGGGTCATAAAATTGCAAAAAAGCACTAGCATTTGGTTTGAAAAGATGTTTCGACAAGCCTCGCACGGCGAAGTAAACTGGGAAATTTTTTGAGACAAGTGATATTTTGATGTAAAAAGACTTCTTTCATGCTTAATAACATGATAATGAAAGAAAAAAATAATTTTTTCGCAAAAACAACAACAAAATTTTTTTTGAAATTTTTCTAAGTTCTGAAATCAGTCATTTTCTATGTTACACAAAAAATGGATATCTCGATGAAAACTTTATGAAATCGAAAAATTTCTTTTTCTAACACATTCTATAGATCTTTAACTACATTTATAAAAAAGAAATTTGGCCGTACTTCGTTTTTTTATATTTTAAAAATGCGTTTGAATTCTCGCTTTTTCGCCAGCTCAAAGAGTGTTTAAAATTTTCCTGAAAGTCATTTTTCATAGTTTTGGTGTAAAAAGATGCGCAAGGACCAAATAAATCAATCTCCGTACGCTTTTTTCCGTTTATGACTCAAAAAAATATTTTTTAAGTTAAAAAGGTGAAAAAAGATGTGTTTTTTTGACAATTAATCAACGAAAATTTTTTATTTTGTAGAAAAAATCAAAAAAGAGTACGAAGATTTATTTATCTGGTTCTTGCGCATCTTTTGACACCAAGATCATGAAAAATGACTTTAGCGAAAAATTTAAACACTCTTTGAAAGTTTCGGAATTTTGCATTTTTTCACCGAAAACAACTATGATATCTGGTTTTATAAAATACTTTTCTAGAATTGCCTTCATGGCGCAGTGGTAGGGCGTCAGCCTCTAGACTTAACATACCGTGTCCCACCTGAGTCTAATTGATTTTTTTAAAAATTTTCCAAATGTTGCTGTAAGTCTGAGAAATTGCTCCAAATTTTAAAAAAAGTCTGAGAAAGTGCTCTAAATGTCTTAAAACGGTTATTTAATGCATAAGAAGTCATTTTCTAGCAAAATTTTGGTTGTCTCAACTTTTTCCCAGTTTACTTCGCCGTGCTCGGTGGTGCAGTGACAAAGCAGCGGTTTCATGGCCACAAGGTCACATTTTCGAATCCCGCTTGGAGCCATTTTTTTGCAATAAGTAAAAATCGAAAAATTTTGCAACTTTATGACCCTGCAAAATTTTTCAATTTTTTACTTTGTGCAAAAAAATTGGGTTCCAAGCGGGATTCGAACCCGCGACCTTGGGGCCACGAAGCCGCTGCTTTGTCACTGCATCACAGAGGCTTGTTGAGACGTCTTTTCAAACCAAGTACTAATGCTTTTTAAAAAATTAAAAATCGAAAAATTTTACAACTTTATGATAGCTCAAAAAATTTATATCCAATCAATCACGCATTAAAATTGCTCTTAGACTGGGACGAAAATGGGTCCGAGATCCAAGACCCCAAATGGGTCCTTGGGTCCCGGACAACATAGATTCTGGACCCAATGGATCCGGGATCCAGTTGGGTCCCAGGCCTGGATCCAGGACCCATTGGGGTCCTCAGTTGGGTTCCGGGTCCGAGAGCCAAATGGGGTTTTTTTTCGGACTCTTCTCCTAGACACGTCAAATTTGAAACAAATTTGCGAAAAAAAATTTCGTCAGGGATGCAGTTGCGATTGTTTGTCCTCCTTTAAAAATTCATGAATTTTAGGATTTGCAATCGGCGGAGACTACTCTTTTAAAATATACTTAATCATCGGCGCAGGTCTTTTAATTTTGATATTCCTGGCAGTGATTTTCGTCTCGCTTATACCGATGTTTTTCTTAAAGCAAAACCAGCAAAAATATCACCCCAATACCTATACTTTACATTTAATGTTATACAAAGTAGTAGTCATGCAAATATGGACTATTTTGATTTTCATCATCTTCCCATTTTTGATCATAACTTTCTTAATATTGTTCCAAGTTGATAATGTCGCCGTTTTAGTGCAAGCACTTTTAACGATTACTTGTTTCCATGGGCCTATAGATTTGTTCGTTATTGGGTAATTTTTTAAAGGTGGTGCAGATCTGGGGTCAAATTCGGTTGAAAAAATTTTTTGACATCAGATTCGTGTTCCCCGCATAAAATTACTCCTAAAAAGTCACTTTAGAAACAATTTTTCGACCGAGATTGACCCCAGATCTGCACCCCTCCTTTTAAGGGGGGTCCCGTTTGCGACCACTTCTCGAAAAAACTTTTTTTGAAAAGTACCATTTTAGGGTAATTTTTCTATGAAAAATCGATTGTGCACAGCGCCTTAGCGTGAAAATGCTTCCTTGATCCTGATTCAGGGACAATATAGATTTTTTGGACCAAAAAGGCACTAGTACTTGGTTTGAAAAGACGTTTCTTATCAACAAGCCTTTATTGTTCAGTGACAAAGGCTTAGTGGTCACAAGATCGCGGGTTCGAATCCCGCTTGGAGCCAAGTTTTTTGTACAGAGTAAAATTTTTCGATTTTTACTTTGCGCAAAAAATTTTACTCCAAGCCTGATTCGAACTCGCGACCTTGTGTCTACTACTTCTGCTGCTTTGTCATTGCACCATAGGTGATAGTTGATGGAGAAACGTCTTTTCAAACCAAGTACTAGTGCTTTTTTTGGTCCAAAAAATCTATATTTTCCCTGAATCAGGGTCAAGGAAGCTTTTTACGCTAAGGCGCTATGAATCGATTTTTCATAGCAAAATTACCTTAAAATGGTACTTTTCAAAAAAAT
Source organism: Acrobeloides nanus (assembly GCA_900406225.1). Lineage (NCBI taxonomy): Eukaryota > Metazoa > Nematoda > Chromadorea > Rhabditida > Cephalobidae > Acrobeloides > Acrobeloides nanus. The sequence continues at coordinate 32,734 of OZJO01027003.1, read as the reverse complement.
TTTTTCGTGAAGTGGTCGCAAACTAGACCTTCTCCTTTAAGGACTTAGATAAAACGATCAAGTTTAGCTATGTCATTCCATCAAATCGAAAATTTTTCGTCGGTTTGATTAAAAAGTGTAAATCGAATGTTGTCGTTTCATCAACCTTTACTGGAGGCTAATTTTGGAGCTTTTCACGATAACATGATTGAACATGGCCGATTATTATCATAATACGATCAATATTGGTTAATAAGATGCATCAGATTGTAAAACAAATTGTCATTATGGAAACCAATTAAAAACTTTGTCATAAATCAGGCACTATAATTTTCGCCACGTTGCCAAAAAACTATAACTTTCGCCACTTTCGTGTCAATATACATATTTATTGCAAATCAGGCAACTCAATTAGTCTAAATTAATATGTTTATTGGCATGAAAGTGGCGAAAGTTATAGTGCCAAAAATCAGATGTCCAAGCATGTTGTTTAAAAAGCACGAAGTTATTTTTCTTGTTGCAATAAATTCGGTTGCTTATACGTCAAATTCGGTCTAGCAACGAAATGAATAATTCTTCATCAAGCTTAAATGCTACCCAAACATTTGATCCTAATTCAAGGGTAGTTGTTTCAAGTACAAGCTGTTATACGGTACGACAAAGTGTGCAAAAAATGGAAACTCGCGGAAACCGGTCGGAATCGTTTTATCTCGCTTCAAAACACTCTGTTATACCTTTTTTGAGCTAAAATAGATCTTCACAGGCTTAGGCCTTAGGCTAAAGATCTAACAAGGATTGCTCACTAGCTGCAACACCTCTTTTGGAAAAAAATTTTTTGCATGTGAAAGTACACGAAAAATGAAGATTTTTAAGCTAGGTCCTAGCGGCGGACAGAAAGAAAATTTTTTGGCTACAGCCATTTCAATACTATAACCCTTTGTACCCCCTTAAAGGGGATTACATTCTGCGACCATTTGGGAGGAAAAAAATAGTCTATTCGAGCAAAATAAAGTCGAATTGCTACTTCCGAAAGTTCAATTTTTCTTAAGAAAAATGGTGTCATTTTTGCTAGGCGTTTTTAACCATGAAGACAACGGGTTGAGGCCAAAGTTAATATACCATAATTTACGTCTTTTCACCCTCTGTCAAATGCAAAAAGAGTTATTGAAAAAGCTTTTAACCATAAAAAGTTATGAGTTTTAATTTTTCAAATGCATTTTGATTTTTACTCAAATTTGGCTTTAAAAAGAATAGAATAGAACACATATAAACTCTTGATAGACTCATCCATTTCGAATTTTTCAAAAAAATCGAAAAAGTTGAATTTTTCAATACCATCATAATGGTGACTTTGAACATGTATGTGTTATGAGATATCGAAAGTTTTTTTAGAAGATTTTGCACATTTGTTTTTCTTGTGTAATATTATTGAAATGTGGATCATATTACATGTTAGAGAAATGAATAACTAAATTTATGAATAGAAAAATATGTATAGCATAATTGGTATAGTATTGAAAAGTTAAGATTCATAGAAAAATGAGTATATGTGCAATTTCAATTGACACGTCCAGTAGTACCATTCAGGAAGGTATGAGATTCAGTTCCACCATGTCCATAACCTTTCGGACCGAAAAGTGCACCATAGCAACGATTACAGTAGGGTTTTCCATCGTGCTAAAAAAATATATCAACAAATAATGAAAAGCAAACACATATAAAAATAACAATATACCTCAGAATGTGATCCGGCAGCCAAAGTTTTTCCACATTTCTCATTCTCACATCGCAAGCATGGTCGGTGCCAATCTTTGCCTAATGAGGTGACACGTTCGGCTAAAAATTCGAATTAGATAAAAGATTGGCAAATTAGACACTAGGACAATTCCTCCAAATCAAAAAAACTTTTTATGGCTTATAGTAAAAATTCAAGGGTCTTTTTTATTTAACTATTTGGACATCTTGCTGACATTTTGCAAAAAACCGCATCGAAAAATTCGAAATTTTTAGAAAAATCGATTTTACGAAAAAACATACTTTTTTATACCATGTTTTGTTCGTAAAATCGACTTTTCTAAAAATCGGTGAAGAATTTTTCGATGCGGTTTTTTGCAAAATGTTAGCAAGATCTCCAAATAGTTAAATAAAAAAGACCCTTGAATTTTTACTTCAGCCATAAAAAGTTTTTTTGATTTTGAGGAATTGTCCGCTCGGAGTAATTGTCCTAGTGCCGAGAATACTTACCAAAATACACAGGCTTTTCACAACGAGGGCAGGCTGGCATATCTAGGAATAATGGCAATTAAGATCGTAGCTTTATTCTAAAAATGAGAATTTTTTAAAAGTGAAAATAATGCAACACACGTAAGAATAAAACCAGAACGATTATTACGTAGAATTTAAAGGTGACAATGATTGATTCACTCTCCAAGAATCACTGTTTTCTTTATTTGGAGATTTACACAGTCCGGAAAATTTTCATCCTTATCAATGAAATAATTTAAATGCCTTTGTGAGAAAAAGAGTAGGAGGAAAGGTGTCATATCGCCTCGTAAATGTCAAGACAATTTAAAAAATTTCGAAAATCGAAAAAATTTGAAAAATTTATGGACACTATATTTTTAGCATCACGCCACTTTATTTTCGGCGAGTTTTTCTTGTGGAGTTATCGTGTTAACGATGTGCAAAAATCTTGATTTTTTGGTTTTGGGCGTATACACAAAAACCATGGTAGAATACCATATAAAGTTATGATAATAGCTAGGGCTGCGCGCGGGGCGGGATCCCACCCCGCAAACCCCGTCCGCCCGCACCATTTTTTAAAAAACCCCGCTTCGCAATCCCGCACGCACATTTTTGAAAATCCAGCAACCCCGCCCCGCAAATTGAATAACCCCGAAATGTTTTTTTTCATCGAAAATTTGGCAAAATCGACCGTTTTTAAGTGATTTTTTCATTGACATTTGACCATTTTTAATCAAAATTTTCAATTTTCGGGTCATTTTTTGCTTAAAACTCTCGTTTATTCTACAAAATTTTTTATCATCTATCGATGCATGGAAAAAACTAACGATTTTATACATTATACCAATTTTTATCAACAAAATTTAACCTTTTTAACCCCGCAAAACACCCCGCGGGATCCCGCCTGCAAGCTTTTAAAAACCCCGCCCCGCAAATCCGCCCGCAGGCCAACGCGCAGCCCTAATAATAGCAAAAAAATATTGTAGAAGATTCTTCAGATGATAATCTAATTTTTACAATAAAACTTGAAAAATGATGGGTGGACGCTTTCATGTCCTAAGGCGCCATTTATACTTCCGTCGTGCCGCGTCGTACGACCGAACTATAAACGCTGTCGTACGACGTGTGGTACGACACAAAAATGCACTGTCGCGACGCGACGGAAGTATAAATGGCGCCTAAGACCCGTGAACATCCCTACCAGCACTATAACGTTTTTCATGGCTAGCTTTACGAAAAATGTCGGCTACTTGGCGAAGTGGATAATGAAGCCGTCCATCCGATCTGGCAAATTAAGCAACGTTGGATCCATAGGTGTTCACGCACCCAGGGTGAAGTGATCGATTTACGAGGTTGTTTCTGCAAAAAATGGCCTCAAATAAGAAGTTAGTCATATGAAAATGGTTATAAAATTTTAAAAAACTTGAAGGAAAATTTAACAACTTCGTAATTTTTGCTGACTAACTTCCTTAATTTTGCGAAAATTTGTTAATATTTAACGAAATCAATGGAAAAAACTAGTTTTCAGGTTCCAAATACGAAGTTGGTACCTAATTTCTTACCCGTTACGACGAAGTTAGGGAGGGTGACACCCTCCCATTGGGCAGACATGGTTGGATCCGCAGGTTCGATCCCACTAGGGCCAAAATTTTGATCTACAAAAAACTTTTCTTAAAGCAAAAAATTTTTACTCCATTCTTTGTAAGTTTTTTTGTATATCGAAATTTTCGTGGGATCGAACCTGCGGGCCCAACGTTGCCTAACTTGCCAGATCGGACGAGCGGCTTCCTTATCCACTTCGCCAAGTAGCCGAAAATTTCCGTAAAACTAGAAAAACGTTATAAATAATTTATAAAGAATGAAAAAAAATTTTCAGCCGAGAACAATTATGAAGATGAGACTGCCCAAATGTGTTGAAAAAATTGTATATTCTCATCGAAACTTGTGGAAGATTAGCCAAATCGAATGGCGGGAAACTTCGATGATTGGATGGACACCCCGAATTCCGAATTTTCGACTTTCACCAAGGCCAACGTTTTAATCTCACGTAATCGGCTAAGCGCACATATGAATAGAGGTGGGCATCACGTGTTGCTTTTGGCTATTGAAGAAAGAGATATATACAATGACAAAGATCTAGTTTGGGATGGATAAAACGAGTATGAAAAAAAGTGGAAAGTCGATCCATGTGCAGCAAATGGCAATTGTCCAAGAAGAAAACAAGCATTGAATTTGGGCAATGCCTAAAAATTTTTTACCTAGGTTTGATACGACAAAAGTTGAATCGAAAAAATGATGATTCGTATAGGTAGAAGAAAAAGAAGAAGAATGGAGAAAAAATCCAAAACACAACAGTTAAAAGGGAATTAGGAGAGACAGGTTTTTTAATGCCATCGATTTGATAATGTGTTTCGAATTTGGTGGGGTGTAAAATTGGAGAAAATTACTCATGGCCGAAATGTTGAAAGGAAGCATCATTAGACATGATGGGATAACACAAAAGTAACGACAGGATCACGGCGTACCAAAAATCCGAAAAGTTGGGGCAAGGGTCAAAATCAAAATGTCGCCAATCGACTCAGCCGAGCGCTTCAAAACAAGTACCTCCTATTAGGGCTAATTCTATGCAAGAAATCGATTGCGCGCATTCCCGAAGCTTGAAAACGCTTTCTTGACCCTGATTCGGGGAAATAAGAGTGTGTATTGAAGCGAAAATATGAAAATTTTGAATTTAAATCATCGTTCCTGGGGTTATTTTATACGAGGAATTCGAAAAACATGCTCTCGAGTCGAGAAACATGCTCCCGAGCCTCAGGAACGATGATTTTCAATAAATGCTTCCCTGAATCAGGGTAAGCATGTGTAATAACACGAAAATAACAAAGAAAGATTTGAGTTTATCTTTTGTTATTACATATGTTTACCCTGATTCAGGGAAGAATTTTTTCGACTCGGGAGCATGTTTTTCGTATTTCTCTCATAAAATAACCCCAGAAACGATGATTTTCAGAAGAAAAACCCAAAATTTCATATTTTCGCTTCAATACACACTCTTATTTCCTTGAATCAGGTCCAGAGAAGAATTTTTAAGCTTCGGGAATGAGAAAAAACTGTTCCTATATAATTTTTTTGCACAACCTACGCTGAATGACTCACTTCGAGGAAACTCAAGGTCGGCTAAAACATAAGTACTTCAGAAAAAATCAAAATAAACAAAAAACACATAACCAGAATGATTTAATCCACCATCAAAGCCGCGAATCGGAACACTAAGTCAAACGAAAACTCTCTTTCATTTTCAAATTGGAAAGCGCCATAAACATAAAACACACACTCACACATACTAAACCGAAGATGAGTCCCTTCGCTAGAAGAAAGGACACGGAAACTGCCCATTTTTTGGCGCGCATTTTGGGACTAGATTGGAGAAGAAGAAATTAAAAATAGGAGGCAGCAGCCAGCCGCGAGAAACGACAGTTTTTTGTTTTTGGTTGAAAGATGGATATTTTGAAATCAACTTGCGCATTCGCTTTGTTTATTTTAGGAATGGCGAAAGGCGGTTTTGAAAATAAAAGATTAAAAAAATTTCACATAATATCGGGGTAAAGTGAAATTCACAAACCGAAACAAATAGAGAAAAAATGAGACATGGGTATGGGGGTACAGGGGTCCAAAGAATACAAGAACATAAGGTAACCCTGTAAGCCTAAGCCTAGGCTTACAGGGTTACCTTACCAGGGGTATAAAATGGGTTAAGAACACAACTTTGTTCGTAAGGCGCCATTTATACTTCTGTCGCGTCGCGATACGACAGTGCATTTTGCGTCGTACGACACAAAAATGCACTGTCGCGTTGCGACGCGATGGAAGTATAAATAGCGCCTAACACTTTGTGCTCTTTTTGATTTTTGGTACTTGGGCACGAGGAAATCGATTGGCGCAAGTTCCGAGCTCCGAAAAAATTTTCATGACTCCCTAAAAATTTGAGTAAAAATTTCAATTTTTGAGAAAAAAAATCGATTTTCAAATTTTTTTTCTTAACAATTGAATTTTGATCAAAGATCAAATTTTTTTTCTCAAAAATCGAAATTTTTACTCAAAAATTTAGCGAATCATGAAAATTTTTTCGGAACTTGTGCCAATCGATTTCTTGTGCCCGAAAACCCTCAAGTACCAAAAATCAGCCAATTTGGAGAAATTTTTTTTCGGAGATAGGGCTGCAATCGACACCCACTTTAACCCATTTTGGACCCCTGGTAAGGTAACCCTGTAAGCCTAAGCCGCTTTCTATCTTTCTAAATTAAATAAATAAAACTCGGAATTTTTACATTGAATAAGTTCAAAAATCATCCCCAAATTTTATGGAAAATATTTATTTCTTACACAAAAATCCACCAAAAATTTTTTTTCAGCCAATAAGCAGCAAAACTTTAAAAAAAATACCATCTTCTAAAATTGATTGAAAGGATTTGTCACCCACAAAACAAACACACATTCTTCTTTTTAAAATTTTCTATTCCTTCTAATATAACAATGCCATAAAAAATTTTTATTTTATTGGAGAATGAATTTTTCGAGAAAATTTTTTCTACACTTGAAAAGACCGAATACAAAAAAAGGCCTAAGATAGACCAGAACCGGACGGACTATTAACCGAAAACTGTTTGTTTTCCGAGCGACATTTGTCAAAAATGTCAGCTTATGGGATTGTTGTGAGTGTGTGTTAGGTCAACAAATGTCATGCGCATATAAGCAATGCCAAAACAAAAACAACAAAAGACTTTTGTTTTATAAGAAATATAAAAATTGAACAAGCTTCAAATGGCAAAAAATCTTCAATGTGCGTTTGAAAATTGAAACATGATTATTGTTGGACAATAAACGGCGGTACTACTTCGGGCTAGCTGCCCCAAGTGACAGGGTACTGGAAACGGAAAAAATTTTTAAATTTTTTTCAAAAAAGACCCTATAGGGGTATTTTTATGCGGGGAATCGATTGCACGCATTCCCGAAGCATGAAAACGCTTCCTTGACCCTAATTCAGGGAATGGATTCGGTAAATTGACGTGAAAATCGAAAAAATTTCTATTTTCATCTGAAAGCACCCATCTGGGGGTATTTTTATGCGAAAAATCGATTACATGCATTCCCGAAGCATGAAAACGCTTCCTTGACCCTGATTCAGGGAATGGATTCGGTAAATTGACGTGAAAATCGAAAAAATTTCTATTTTCGTCTGAAAGCACCCATCTGGGGGTATTTTTATGCGAAAAATCGATTAAGTGCATTCCCGAAGCTTGAAAATGCTTCCTTCATCATGAATTAGGGAAATTTATAGAGAAACCCCCTTAAACGCTTGAAAATAAGTTTTTTAAATTTTTAGCAATTTCCTTAGTTCATGATGAAGGAAGCATTTTCAAGCTTCGGGAATGCGTGCAATCAATTCCCCGCATAAAAATACCCCTATAGGGTTTTTTGGAAAAAAAATTTAAAAATTTTTTCCGGTTCCATTAGTACCCTGTCACAAGGGGCAGCTAGTCCGAAGTATTACCAAAACGACAACATCTTCCAATGGCATATAATAAATGTAAAAGGTATAAAATCATGTCTACGTCAAGCGGTTTTACAGCTTTTAATAAAAACGAGACACCGTTTTCCCACAAGCGTACGTCGAAAAGCCGATTATGAGAAGAGAACAGGATTTTTTTTCGATGTATAAGACGATCAAGATCGAGTTTCTGGCATTAATATTCATAAGTGAAATCGAGAAAGAAAGATGATTTTTGGCGGAAAATGTTATTTAACTAAAATAATAAATGCAGGGTGTTCCAAAAAATTTCACTTTTGCGATTTTTGCGAATTTTTTCAAGTTTTTTTAATAAAATTTTTACCAAAATAATCATATATGAAAGCTTTTACTATGCGAGGAATCGATTGCGCGCATTTTTGAACCTTGAAAACGCTTCCCTGATTCAGGGAAGAGATGTGTGTTTTGAAGATAAAATAGGCTAATACAGGGTCATGAAGCAATTTTTTAAAGGACCAGTTCATAGGTCGGCAAGGGGGAGCCTCCCCCTGACACACGCACACACGGACCCAAAATTGAGGGGGAACTACGCATTCATGGGCCCAAAATTGAGGAGTGATCACACATAGACCCCGCCGAACATATGAGGTGGTCCATAAAAATTGGGTGCAGAAGACTATCTCAAGCTAAAAAAAGGTCGTTTTTTTGTGGAGGTGGTGAGGGACCACCGGGGGGTCCCCTCCCCCGACCTTGCCGACCTATGGACCAGTTCACTCGGAAAAAAAGACTATGGAAAAAATTATATAATCGGAAGAAGTTCATGAAAAATGGACCATTTTTTGTTTTTACGCCATGTTCTGAATCGTTGTAACGTTTTTGAGGGAATTACGTTTGAAGTTGGCGATTGTAGACAAAATCTGTGTATTACAACGAAAACATGAACGCAGTGAAAATTCGGCATACACAATAACGGGACACGAAGAACTGGACGATGAAGGGAATTGCATTGTCGTCGCTTAAGTTTAGGCTTAGGCCTAGGCTAGGCTTAAGCTTAGGTTTAGGCCTAAGCCTAGGCTCAAGCTTAGGCTTAAGCCTAATCTTAGGCCTACGTATTACATATATTAGAAAGTTACATGTTGGATGGTTACATACAAAGCACAATTGTCGTCCCGTTCTTGGTCACCCCGTTCAAGTGTTGTTTGAACAATCATTCGATCCCATTCTTGTCGATGCCGAAAATTCGCCCTGAATCAATACAAGTTGAAAAAATTTTTTCACGTGGGTACCCCACCCTATTGTGTTAGTAGCACCGCATTTTCCTTTTCTAATTTTTTATTTCTTGCTAAACTCGTTTATAAACATGTATAAAATTTAAAAAAATAAAGATACGTGTCATGATAAATATGTTATTTGAAATGAAAATATGAGCTTTTCTAAATTTAGTGATGGAAAAGTCGGAGTCCAGTATGGATGAGAACCATGTCGTGTTCATCACAAGCCTCGACAATTTCGTCATCTCGAGTTGAGCCACCTGGACTAGCAATGTATTTGGTACCGAACTAAAAAATGGCCGTGAAAAATGTGCGTTCGATTGTTGTATTTTACCTGTTTGGCGCAGTCAATATTGTCTCGGAATGGGAAGAACGCATCGGAGCTAACAGAAACGTCGGTTAGCTTACTTAGCCATTCTGCTCTTTCTGCCTAAAAAGTTTAATCTTGAAAATGCTTCGCTGATTCAGGGAAGAGGGTGGGTGTATTGAAGCGAAAATGAAAAAAAGTTCGGATTTTCGCCGGAAAACCAGCGGTCTAAGTGTTTCTTATTTTCAGTCGAGTTCGATAGGGAATTGATCGCGCATATTCCCGAACCACGAAAAAGCTGCTCTGTCCCTGATTCAGGGAAGGAGTGGGTTATTGAAGCGAAAATGAAAAAATTCGATGAAATAGAAAAACCCCTATACTACCGGTTTTCCAGAGAAAATCTGAATTTTTTCATTTTCGCTTCAATAACCCATTCTTTCCTAAAATCAGGATCGGGCAGCTTTTTCATGGTTCAGGAATACGCGCAATCGATTCCCCGCCTAGAAAACCCCGCGCATTCCCGAAGCATGAAAACGCTTCCTTGACTCTGATTCAGGGAATGGATTCGGTGTATAGACGCGAAAATCGAAAAGTTTTCTATTTTTGCACTGGGGTAATTTTATGCGGGGAAACGATTGCGCACATTTTCTAAGTATGAAAAAACTATCTCAACCCTGATTCAGGGCGTGGAGTTGGTGTATGGCGCGAAAATCGAAAAATTTCTCTTTTTTCTCCCGTACACCAACACGATTCCCTGAATCAAGGTCAAGATAATTTTGGTGTTGCACCTACAGGTTTGAAAGGAGGAACGTGTTCGGTAAAGTATTGACTCCATTGCTCATGGTTTAAGCCACCTCCAAGTCCAGAAACAATAATGTCAATGGCATTCGATTTTTCTGCTCGCCGAACATTTGGTTTCCACGGAAGGTTGAGAATTTTTTCATGTTGGCGAAGCCACCTAAAAATTTTTGCGTTTACAACAATTTTATGATAAATTAAAAATTTCGACTCTGAATGGAACGAACCCACGGCAATAACATGAATGGGCATAGTGTCCTAGCCAATCGGCCATACGCACCCAGACTTTTATAACCTTGTCATGAAACAGAGTTTAATAGGACCAGTCCAAAAACTCGTATATAAAAATTATATATTCGAAAAATTCATGAAAAATGGAGCATTTTTTGTTTTTACGACATGTTCTAAATCGTTGTAGTTTTTGAGAAAATTGCGTTTGAAATTGCTCATAGTTTTCGTTGTAATACACAAAAATTTTTGAATTTTTTTGCGGAAAAATCGATTTTGCATCGATTTGTTAAATTTTCATCAAATGAACATTGTAGCAGCTTTTCATAGCTAAATGAGACGAACAAAATGACACGAAAATTATCCAATTTGAACATTGTTTTGGGTTATTGAAACGAAAGCCATGAATCAGGGTTTTCGTTTCAATAACCCAAGACAATGTTCAAATTGGATAATTTTGGTGTCATTTCGTTCGTCTCGTTTAACTATAACAAATTGCTACAATGTTCATTTTATGAAAGTTTAAAAAATTAATGCAAAAATCGATCAATTCAAAAAGTTTGCGTATTACAACGAAAACATGAACGCAAATTCAAATTTCAAACGCAATTATCTCAAAAACTACAACGATTCCGAAGATGCCGTAAAAACAAAAAATGCTCCATTTTTCATGAATTTTCCGAATATATAATTTTTACACAGAATTTTTTTCCGAGTGGACTGGTCCTCTTAATTTGTTGTCTTTCTTTTTAACTGTGAGACAAGGTGTGTTCAAATATTTGAATGACACCGTTTCACCGCCCTCTTTCTATATAGGTCTTATCAAAACAGTTTGGCATGGTTCTTGCTTATTATCTCATGAAAACAGTTTTACATGGTTCTTGTTTATTTCGTACTACACACACGTCGTTTAACGTTTGACGTAAAGCTATAAATTATTTTTCGTCGGTTGGGGAGGAATTTTTTTGACTTTTGTCTATTTTTGTGTTTCGTTTCACGAGATTATTCGACCTTTCTCGAATGGGGTGTTTGGTTTTCAAGTCAAGCATGGCGTCTATTTTTAACACATTCGTGGAATTAAGAACGCATAAATCTGCGCACGGGTCGGCAACTTTTCATCCGGTCAGCTCAACCAAAACTTCAAATGCCATAATCACTCATGGGAATGACGTGATTGCGTTAAGGTCCCCGCCACATGGCTCCAGGGCATAATAATATCAACGTCTTCCTGCGTGTGTGAGTGTTTGGTGGTTCTAGTTGGGTATTTACGTACTTACGTAAGAAGTACGTTCGTTTCGCAAGACGAAAACGAACAACACTTTTCAACTTTCGCTTCTTCCTTTTATGACGTTCCAGTGGTTATGGTCATGAGTTTATGCAAAACATGATTAGGAAACTCTTTACGACCAGTCCCGAGACAGGTTTAAAATTTTTTTGGTCATGTTTTCGTGTCAATATACAGACTTTTTCAAAAAATGGGGCCTCAAAAATGCAACTATTTAGTGTGCTTTTCATGTGATTCGGGTTTTTCATTGATTTTGTTTCTGATCTGACTTGATTATTTTTATGACCGGTCACCTAAATTTGATCTCTTAGAGCTGAAAATAGTTTCTTGTTTATAAGTTTTATCAGAAAGAGTTATGTATCTGTTACTACTCTCTCGGAAAAAAAATCATGCGTGTTTCACCCTCCATGATTAAAACCCATGCAGGTGCACGGGTTTGATTAGTGAGTTCCGAGAGAGTAGATGAGAACAAATTAAGGGGTCGGTATGGGCAAGAGGGAGACGCTGCCCCAGGCTTAGGTCTAAGCCTAAGCCCTAAACCTAGGCTTAAGTTTAGGCTTAGGCTTAAGCCTAAAGTGATCATTTTTTAAAAGCAAAATTCAACCCCACCCCCTCCCTGATCTCTGATAAAATCAAGCCAATAACAGGTTTTCTTTGTTGCATGTTGAACACGTTTATGTCTTAATTATATGATGTTCATCTTCGCTCTTTCAGGGTCGGTGCAATTTGATATTCAATGGTACTGAGAATCACCGGAATCCAAAGGCCGCTGGAATTCTCAAGACTGGATTACACGGAATATTTACGCCTTGCGCGAAGATAAATGCCTTAAGCGAAAATTTCTCTCATACAGTCTCCCTAACGACTTGTCTTTCTTATATATTTTTTTTGTCAACTTCTAATATTTTTTTGTGGAAAAAACATGCCTAAAGTGTATTTATTTGTAGTACTTGTACAAGTTGTCAGTGCAATATTTAATGTTGAAGATAGTAAGTGTTCTTGCATACATTCAAAAAAATTTTTAAAAATGTCACCAATCGACTCAGCTCGCCGAGCGCTTCAAAACGAGTACCATATCATGGGGTTTTGGGGGTTTGACCCATGGTCTAGTGGCTAACGCGCTTTGCATTAACTCATACGACGCGAGTTCGATCCCGCACTCAAAAGCCCTTTTTATTTTGTTGTCAAAAATCATAAAAATTTTTGCATATCCATATTTTTATTCGGGGAACACGATGGCGCTATTAGTTTTCATGAAAACGTCTATGGGGAAAACCAAAAATTTTTTTAATTTTCGCTTCAATACACAACTTCTATTGATTCAGGGGCGAATTTTCCCTGTAGAACAATCATAAAATTTCGAATTTTTAGTCGAGTTCGATAGTGATTGCATGAAAGCCATGTGCGATGTGGACAGCGAAGGCTGTGTGCAAAAAGGCTGCGCACGAGATGCCTTTGGAAGACTGGGGTGCGGATATTTCCGCATGAATATTTGGCAATTTAAGGTATTTTTAAAGAAGAAGAAAAAATTTTAATTTTTCAATAAAAAATTTAGCAATGCTATGAGCCTGGCAGGATCATAGGCGAAGATACGGAAGATGCCTGGGTACGATGCTCAGAAGATTATGAGTGTGCTTCCAAATGCATAAAGGTGAGGAAATTTTAAAAAATTTGTTTGATAATGTATAAAATAAGCTTAAGCTTGGGCTTAGGCTTGGGTTTGGGTTTGGGCTTGGGCTTAGGCTTGGGTTTAAGCTTAGGCTTATTCTTGGCTTGGCTGAAGCTTGGTTTTGGTTTGGCTCTGATTCAGAATTTTCGTTTCAATAACCCAAAACAATTTCCAAATTGAAACTTCACTTTTTGTTAACCTTATCTAATTTTTATTTTTAGCAAGTGGCTAGCAGATTCCGTTTCAAATGCTATGGTAAAAATGACTGCGAGACTATAGCCAGGATTCATGACGGCGGGGCAAACGGGTGCCGTACCGGCTTAACCCTCAAATATTGGGAGGATGTTAAAGCCAAATGTCCGCAATGTGATGAACCCGTGACCAGGAAATAGCACACGTATTTGTGTAACATATCGATTTTTGTATGGGCATAATAATATTTTTATGGTAATTTGTCTTATTGTGTTCGTTTGTCTTATTGTGTTCATTTTGTTCCAGCACAATAAAGAAATGTTAACTTTTTTAAAATTACAAAAAAACACACATACCAATTGGCAGCTTTTTCACCAGCTAATCTAGTACAGTGGATACGAGATTGTTGGCCCGCGCCGATGCCGATAACCTAAAAAAAGAAAAATCTTCTTATATAAAACGTGTCTGTCTGTGCGGACTAACTTTTTTGTATCGTTAGATTGAAAGGACCAGTCCACTCGGAAAAAAACACTATGAAAAAGTTATATATTCGGAAAGTTCGGGACACCAAAACGGGATGACAAGAACGGGACGATGAAGGGAATTGCATTGTCGTCACTTAAGCCTAGCCTAAGCTTAAGTGGCGACAATGCAATTTCCTTCATCATCCCGTTTTGGTGTCCCGTTATTGTGTATGCCGTTTTTTTCACTGCGTTCATGTTTTCGTTGTAATACACAGATTTTTTCAAAAATAGTCAACCTCAAACGCGATTTTTTCGGCAACGATAACGATTCAGAAGATGCCGTAAAAACAAAAAATGCTCCATTTTTCATGAATTTTTCGAATATATAACTTTTTCATAGCATTTGGACTGATCCTTTAAATCCCCAACGCTAAAACAAAAGTTGTAGGGGACGATGAGGTGTCCAGTTTATTAAAAATTTTTATACTTGTCCGCGATGAGCAAAGCAAACACTATTTGATTGAGTATACTTTACAGCTATTGTAGCCACCAACAAATCGTCGATTGCCTCGCGGGGAAGCTAAACTTTATATATTAGGTTGTTATTAAATTAACGCTTCCCTTTGACTCTGATTCAGGGAAGGGGTGTGCTCAATGAAGCGAAAATGAACAAAAATTCAAATTTTCGCCAGGAAATCGGCTGTCTAGGGATTTTTCGACGCGGGGAATCGATTGAATGTATTTTCGAAATGTGAAAACGCTTCCTTGATTCAGGGAGAGGGTGTACTCAATGAAGCGAAAATGAACCAAAATTCGAATTTTCGCCGGGAAATCGCGCATTTCCCGTTAAAACGCTTCCTTGATTCAGGGAGGGTTTTGAAATGCCATTCTTCTTAAGAAATTTTTTGGGCGCCATGACTGGCCACGCCACTGATAACTACATACCGTTTTATTTTTCGAGACAATATTTTCAAACAATGTCGTCGAAATCTGGGCATTATTCCTCTTCTGCTTCAATTTTAAGCCGAACACCGTGCGAACTTCGTCATCAGTAGGCAAATATTTTGGGTCAATCTAAACTATGAACACATTTTTATAAATTCTATTTGGTTAACCTTAAGTATGGTGTAATTTCCATTCTTTTTCTTGGCCAAGATCGCTAACGCATTATCATCATAGTCGGGTGCAATAACACCGTCCGAGACCTCACGATTGATAATTTTGGCTGTCAGCTCGTCGCACTTTTCCGACAAAGCAATAAAGTCGCCAAATGATGACATTCGATCGGCGCCTAAAATATGAATTTTCAAAAAAAATATTGGAATTTAATCAAGAGTTTAGCTGGAGAAGTTTTTGAATAACACTGCAAAATTCAAAAAAAATTTTCTTGAAAATTTCTTTCTCTTATCTGAATAATACAAATTTTAACGTAAGGGTGAACGCTAGCAGCAGTCTCGAAGCACAATTTGAGGCGCTACTTGAATTTAGAAACGGCTTTGAATATGTCTGAACATTGACACGAAAACCCTGAATTTATTTTTTTAAATTGCGTTTCGAGACTGTTAGCGTTCATCTCTATTAATCACACAACTTTTCAAGACAGCTACAACACGCCACAATAAATTAACAAACCAGGACATGCTTTTTGCTTACCGAGAAGATCAGTCAAACGTTTTAGGTGACAGCTTTCTATCACCCACATTTGTTCTAGAAATTATAGAAAATTGTAAAGGGGGAAGTAAATAAAAATAACATTCCAAAATAAATATTTTTTAGCTATCTTAGCCAGGGGGTTACATGCTATATAGTTCATTTCCGTGGCAGAGGGAAATGCGACTTGACCAAAGTATCGTTATTCATGCAGATTCGATCCCCCACCAGAATCGAAATTCTGACTTTGATATTTTCGAAGCGAAAATATATGCCTTCCCTGATTCAGGGAAGGTATATTGTGTATTGAAGAGAAAAGTCGTTTTGCTTAAAAACAACCCCTTTTGAGGTAAAAATGTGCGGGGAATCCGAATTTAACATTAAAAAAATTTTGAAATACAACAATTTTTGAAACTTGACCCTGTTGAGGATCGAACCTGCGCCAATAACGATGAAAGGCCGAAGCCCTAACCACTTTACTATAATCGCCAACTTTTGAATATGTGGGAAAACAGACTATATAAGGTTCAAATTTAAAATCTTATAAAAGACATGCAATTTTATAAACGTTAGTATAAATTAAGGGTGTGCTTACATTATGGTGTATTTATACAGGGTGGGCCAAAAAAGTGGCTTTTTTTATTTTTCACTTAAGCTTTCGGATGCTACTAAAACCAAGTTATAAAGCCTTATGCATCAAAAGTTATGAGAAAAAACATTTTAAAGGACCAGGGAAAAAAGTTGCCATGTTTTGTTGATATTCGGAAAATTCATGAAAAATGGAGCATGTTTTGTTTTTACGGCATGTTCTGAATCGTTGTAGTTTTCGAGAAAATTGCGTTTGAATTTGTCACAAGCTCTTCGTTGTAATACACAAACTTTTTTGAATTGTGTATTACAGCGAAGAGCTTGTAACAAATTCAAACGCAATTTTCTCGAAAACTACAACGATTCAGAACATGCTGTAAAAACAAAAAATGCTCCATTTTTCATGAATTTTTCGAATATCAACAAAACATGGCAACTTTTTTCCCATTGGACTAGTCCTTTAATGATTAAATACACATGTGTAAATATACAGCAGTGTAAGTACACACCCTAATAATGTTATTTTGCATGCTAAACAATTTTCATTGATTGTTGAAATTTGTAACCTATAGAACTTTTTTTTACATACCCCTAGCTCGGGCATAGGCTGCAGCCAATGAAGGAAATTTTTTATCCAGAGGAAGATCATTGACAAAACAACATTGCGCTTCAGCATCATTCAACGGTATGCCAACAGCAGCCCCCGCTGGGCTAACATGTTTGAAAGAAGCGGCAGCAGGAAGACCCGTAGCATCAGCAAGTTCGCTAACCAACTGCCATGCGTTCAACCCGTCAAGAATATTGATGTACCCGGGGGCTCCGTTCAGCACTAAAAAGTGTATTACAAGTTAGAATAACAAAATTCAAGTTTTGGAATTTTGAGGTGACCCCCTCCCTGATCTACAATAGCTCCTGGAATTTTAAAAATTTTTTATATCAAATTGGGAAATTGTTTCTGGTCGTTTATTTGTTCCATCGACAGGCACACATGTCTGTGACGTAAGACAATTTTTTCGACTAATTAAAATTCGTCAGAAAAAGTTTATGACTTTTCGATTAAGTATATCCCCTGCGCATAAAATTTGGTTGTGCGTTTAGGTTGAAAAATTGAACAAAAAATCAATCGCAAGTATTTTTTCACTGCGTTCATGTTTTCGTTGTAATACACAGGTTTTTTCAAAAATCGCCAACTTCAAACGCAATTTTCTCGTCAACGATCTTGTTCAGGGGTTACCGTAAAAACAAAAACTGCTCCATTTTTCATGAACCTTCCGAATTTTTACGGTAATTTCTGAATCGTTGCCGAGATAATCGCGTTTGAAGTCGGCGATTTTTAAAACTTTTTGTGTATTACGACGAAAACATGTACTTGATAGTTTTTTTCCCGAACCAATAAAATCTATATATTGAGAAGAAAATCATTCAAAACCCTTGAACATTTAGAAAAAAATAAATACAACATTTTTGATAACTCGTCGAGACGAATAAAATGGCACAAAATAAAGAATTTTTCGATTTTTGACGAATTTTTCAATTTTTTACGAATTCCTTCAAATGTGAAACCTTTTTACCTTTAATAGGCATGTCGGCTTGAACGGAAAAAAATTCAGCATCTTCAGCCTGGTGTGGATTTGTACCATAACGAAGTGGGATATAACGGCGGCCGTTTCCGCCGAACTGCCTGCGCATATATCCACTAATCGAATCGTCGTATGCTGCGGTATGTTCAAACGCCTAAAAGTTCCATTTATTTTTGCTAAAAAATATTTTTTTTAATTTGCATAAACTTACAAAGGCCAGAGAAGGCCTGTGTATTGAAGCGAAAAGTCGCAAAAATGCGATTTTTGCGACTTTTCGCTTCAATACACAAGCCCTTCCTGAATCAGGGAAGTATTTTTTCGCTTTGAAAATTTGCAAAGGCATTTGGGACAACCGTCACAATTCAATATTTTTACGGTCATCCGTTATGGATAGCCGTCACCGATTTAGGTAAAAAATTTTTTCATAAAAGCCAGAAAAATCGGAAATCATTTTTCTAGTAGAGTACGAAAAAACGCTTCTTTGATCCAGGGAAGGCCTGTGCATTGAAGCGAAAAGTCGCAAAAATGCAATTTTTGCGACTTTTCGCTTCAATACACAAGCCTTTCCTGAATCAGGGAAGTATTTTTTCGCTTCGAAAATGTCAAATTCAGATTCCCCGCATGTTTTTATCCCCTAGAAGGGTCATTTCCAGAAAAAAATTTTTGAAAATTTTTTTCACTTGGGTGACAATACTTATCGAACAACTCAATATTTCCGATTTTATGGATTAAATGAAAATAATTGTTACCTAAATCGGGGAAGTCTATTTCCCTGAATCAGGGTGAGGATGACCATAACGGTGATGGAATATTTCCCTGAATCAGGGTCAGGATGACCGTGAGGATCTATTTCCTTGAGTCAGGGTCAAGATGACCGTGACGATCTATTTCCCCTGAATCAGGGTGAGGATGACCGTGACGGTGACAGTCTATTTCCCTGAATCAGGGTGAGGATGACTGTGACGGACTATTTCCTTGAACCAGAGTCAGGATGACCATGACGGTGGCGGTCTATTTCCCTGAATCACGGTCAAGATGGCCGTGACGATCTATTTCCCCTGAATCAGGGTGAGAATGACTGTGACGGTTGTCCTAGTGCCTAAACTAACAGCATAAGACACCAGGCGTGCGAATAAATCCGTCCTTCTGGAAAACCGATCGAACATTCGTGAGCTCGATCTCGATCTTGGTTTTTGTCCATCGTCGGAAAGGGTCTCGCCGACTTGAGAGTCCCGGTGACGGAAACGTGCCATCGACGAAATTCGCGACATCTTCACAAATCTTCCAATTTTCCTTCCTCGTCGGAAAATCACAGCCACAAATATGTTATTTAAAAAATATTGCTTGGAATATTTTTTTTAGCTTTTCCTAGAGGAAAGTCATTCAGGCGAGAAAATTATCCTCCGGTGAATTTTGGAGAACGGAAACGACTTTCAAGTGGAATAACTTTTCTTATTAGCATGAACACGGCTGCAGAAAATACGTCGAAGAGATCGATCCCAAGAAAATTGCAATTCAGGTTCTTCGTCTCAATACACAACGCCTATGTCTTGACCAAAAATATAAATATGGGGGTTTTGAAGTGGCACTTTTGATTTCAATCTTGCCACCGTGCCAGTTTACTCTTTTTATAGTGGAAATTAATAATATTTGGTCATCATGATGATACTCGAAAATAAGAGATAAGTGCAAAAATAGCCTCGAGCTTGGGCTAGAAAATACAAGTTTTGGTTAGATGCGTAAATTGAAAGCGATCAAATTAGCACAACAACACGGAAATAAAATTTCTTTCAAAAATTGAAAAAAATAAGGCTTATTAGGATATAGTGGATCATTTTTATATATTAGGGCGTTCATTATGATGTTTCAAATCGAAACATTCGTAAAAAATTAAAAATTCGTCAAAAATTAAAAATTCGTCAAAAATCGAAAAATTAGTCAAAATTGAAAAAGTCGTCAAAAATTAAAAAAAGTAGTCAAAAATCAAAAAATTCGTCAAAAATTGAAAAACTCGTCAACCATTGAAAAATTCGTAAAAATTGAAAAATTAGTCAAAAATAGAAAAATCGTAAAAAATAGAAAAATCGTAAAAAATAAAAAAAATTCGTCAAAAATCGAAAAATCATCAAAAATTGAAAAACTCGTAAAAATTGAAAAATTAGTCCAAAATTGAAAACTCGTCAAAAATAAAAAATTCGTCAAGAATCGAAAAATCATTAAAAATTTAAAAACTCGTCAAAAATCGAAAAATTAGTCAAAAATCGAAAAATCGTCAAAAATAGAAAAATTCGTCAAAAATAGAAAAATCGAAAAATCATCAAAAATGAAAAAATTCGTCAAAAATTGAAAACTCGTCAAAAATAAAAAAATTCGCCAAAAATCGAAAAATCATCAAAAATTAAAAAACTCGTCAAAAATCGAAAAATTCGTCAAAAATTGAAAAATTTCAAGGTTTAGGTCTAAGCCTAATCCTAAGCTTAAGCCTAGGCTTAGGCTTAAGCTTAAGCCTAAGCATATATATAGATTTATTCAGATAAAACTAGTTTTATCAAATCAAACTGATTTTCAAATAAAACGGTAACATATATATATGGTTCATATATCAATGAACCCCTTCTTCTCCTTTTCCACTTGTTCCAAGTATAACTTAGAGAGGTAAAAATGCTAACACATCGATGGGCAATGCCAATGAAAAGTAACCTATCGTTGGTCGAGTGTCTCTCTGCAAGGCATTCTTCGCCTCTCGTTTTGGTTTTCCCTTCTCTCGAAATGGTCCTCTAAAAAGGCAATGCCGTGGAAAATTTCGGCTAATGTCCTCAGGCACAATTAATTGGCTTTCGAAGTTGACAACGACGTCGAGACTTCAACCGCACCGAAGAAGACGCAACAAGAAAAAAAAGAAGAAGAACCACATCAACGAAACATTCAACAGAAAAAAGTCCTATCAGAAGCAATATGTTGAGTTGAGCAAAAAACGTGCTATTTTTTGCTAGCGCATCTGTCTGTTTTTTGACACTTCTTGGTTGTGCTTTATTAGGGAAATTTTCAATTCTATGAAATTGTTGACCTTTAGCTCAATTTTTCATTATTTCCATAAAAATGTCAAGAAAATTGTCATGTTTGATAGATTTCTCTCTTCTTTTTTTGTTGAGGATCAATCAAAATTTTTTTATAGGCTTTATTCTTGGAATTGCTTATCCTATAATCTAATGAAAGAAAACTTTGTTTCATGGAAAAATTCCAAAAAAAGCACATGGCCTAATGACTAGGACACTGACCATTCATGTAATTGGCGCGGGTTTGACCATACCAGGGTTCGGATTTGTTCCATTTTTTGCCAAAAAAAGTATTACACAATCTTGGTTCATGTTTTCGTTGTAATACACAAACTGGTTCATGTTTTTGTTATAATACATAAACTGGTTCATGTTTTCATTGTAATACACAAACTTCTTCATGTTTTCGTTGTAATACGCAAACTGATTCGTGGTACGCCCATCTTTTTTGAACCTCTTCATCACTCATGAACCAGAGCTTATAACTACCCTCTTTTTTACTAATAACACAAACTTTAATCTTTGAGGTTTTCCCCTTTTTCACGTCATTCAAACGCATATTCCTTCCGGCTTTTCCTTATTTTGACCTCCTTTTTCTTGAAATTCATAAGTGAAAGACTTCATCTTTCGTCATTTGATGGTTGGCACCTCTTCAAATTTATGATGGACACTCCAGCTTCCGGTATGTTCCGCTGTTATAGCTAAACGAGCGGTCGTGTGCCCCATGGGCTTTTCATCAACTTCTTTTCATTTTATGGTGTATGCACCGCACCAGGATAGAGAGGAAGAAGAAGAATACACTCAACTCGGCCTATATGCTTGTGAATTCGAAAAAACAATCAAAATTTATGACGTCAAATGGAGAGGGCAAAGGAGTCGGAACCGAGGAAGCAGATGAGTTGCCGTCGCCAAGAAGATGCGCGTGATAGAGCAGAAAAAATTGTATCAAGCGAAAAGTTGAAATAAGTAAATCTGTTACAAGGACAATTTATGCTAATGGATTTTGTGCAATTCTTGGTAAAATTAGTAAAAGTTGGACACACACGGGCTAATGGCTAGGACACTGGCCATTTATGTTATTAGTGTGGGTTTAATCCCACCAGAGTTCCTTGTTTTTAAGATCAAAATTTACATAGCCTACCTTTAAAGCCAACAATTTACGGGTTTCTTCGCTCACTTTTCCAGCGTTTTCCAATAGCTAAAAATAAAAACGATTAAATTCCAGTCAACTTTTGTGTTTTTAATGCCATTTGATAGAGCACAAAATTTGGAGCATTTTTTGTTTTTATGGCTCTACTTGAAAATCTAATCGTAAAAAGTTACGAGCGGAACAAAAAAAAATTTTCAAACGAGTTGGAACATTGAAACGAAGATCAATCAATCAGATTGTTTATTGAAACAATTTAATAAAACATGATAAAATTCAAAATTCTTGAAAATTTGGGAAGAAAATAAATACAGCATTTTTTATCACTCGCCAAGACGAATAAAATGACACCAAAATTATTGAATTTGAACAATGTTTTGGGTTATTGAAACGAAAACATGGAATCAGGGTTTTCGTTTCAATAACCCAAAACATTGTTCAAATTCAATAATTTTGGTGCCATTTTATTCGTTCTGACGAGTGATAAAAAATGCTGTATTTATTTTCTTCCCAAATGTTCAAGGATTTTGAATTTGATCATGTTTTTTAAGTTGTTTCAAAAAACAATCTGAGGTACAAACTTTCGTTTCAATATTCCAACTCGTTTGAAAATTTTTTTGTTTCGCTCATAACTTTTTACGATTAGGTTTTCAAGTAGTGCCATAAAAACAAAAAATGCTCCAAATTTTGTGCTATTTCACATGGTATCAAAGTTTCAAAAAATTATGCAAATTCAATAAATTATGAACCATTTAAATGCTTCTCTGACTCTGATTTAGGGGAAAAGGGTGGGTGTATTGAAACGAAAATGAACCAAAATTCAGATTTTCATCGGAAAACCGGCTGTCTAGAGATTTTTATATACTGCAAATCGATTACGCACATTTTTAAGACATAAAAATTATTTTGAGACTGATTTAAAAAACTATTTTCAACATGAAAACTTTTAAGAGAGTATATTCCTCGACGGATACCTTCCTGTGATCAAAATCAAAAAATTCTTTCAGATTCGAGTTCTCCATACCGAAAAACCCTCGGGGTACAAAAAATCAGCCGATTTTGAGAATTTTTTGAAATTTCGAATGTTTTACCCCTTGGTTCCCCAAGGGAAAAATTGAAAAAAATTTGAAAAATTTTTTTTTGTGAAAAAAATTCAAAAAAGTTTGTGTATTACAACGAAAACATGAGCCCAAATTCAAATTTCAAACGCAATTATCTCAGAAACTACAACGCTTCAGGGGTTGTCATAAAAACAACAAACGCTCCATTTTTCATGATCTTTACGAATATGTTACTCTTATCATGAAAGATTGTCTAGATTCGATTAAAAAATTTGTTGCGAAGTATTCTAGTATTAAAGGAAAGGAAATTTTTCAAAAAATCACATCATATTTTGAAAAAATTTGACAAATGCCCTAACCATAAATCTCAAAAGAGAAAAAGAAAATTTATGAAAATCTTAAAAACAAGTTTGCCCTACCACATGTGGAAATCCCTCTTCGAAACAGATTAAAATAAATTAAAAATTAAAATTTTTTCTTTTATCAAGATTCAAGTCAAACGGATTAGCCTACGGCTGGCCCTTGGCATGCCTAAAACAATAAGAAAAAATGCCGAGAACAAATATCAAACTATTGAAATTCCCTATGGAGAATGGACATTTCTCAGTCTATCAAGCAGATATGAACGACGACGTCAATAAGGAATAGAGAAAAATTTGGTGTCGAGACCATTTGAATTTTTTCAACCATTTAAAGGACAAGTCGGAAAAAAACTCGTATGTAAAAATGATATATTCGGAAAATTCATGAAAAATGGAGCATTTTTTGTTTTTACGGCATGCCCTGAAGCGTTGTAGTTGTTGAGATATTGCGTCTGAAATTGCTCATAGTTTTCGTTGTAATACACAAATTTTTTGAATAGAGTACTGTTCTTTACTCTAAAGATGTAGAGGACCCCCAAAATATTGTTTTCGATTTTTAGCGAATTTTTCAATATTTTACAATTTTCGACAAATTTTCAATTGTTAGCACATTTTCAATTTTTTCGATTTTTTACAAATTTTTCAATTTGTTACCTCAACAAAAATCGATTTTTTAAATTTTCATAAAATGAACATTGTAGCAATTTTTTATAGCTAAATGAGACGAATAAAATGACTTCAAAATGATCCAATTTGAAAATTGTTTTGGGTTATTGAAACGAAAATTCTGATTCATGATTTTCGTTTCAATAACCCAAAACAATTGGATAATTTTGGTGTCATTTTGTTCGTCTCATTTAGCTTTAAAAAATTGCTACAATGTTCATTTTATGAAAATTTTAAAAATCGATTTTTCAGAGAAAAATTCAAAAAAGTTGGTGCATTACAACGAAAACATGAACGAAAATTCAAATGCAATTATCTTAAAAACTACAACGATTCAGAAGATGACGTAAAAACAAAAAATGCTCCATTTTTCATGAATTTTTTGAATAGATAATTTTTACATAGTGGTTTTTTGCCACTGGTCCATTATTTTGTCTTGTTGTTTTTTATTATGAGGCGGAAACATTCTTTCAGACGATTAATTGGGAAGTCATTTGGTGGTTTATTAGGTCATAAGCCAGGAAATGAAAAATTCAAATTGGAAAAAAAGCTTATATATTTTTGAATTTTGAAAATTGATAGAATTTTCGGAGCTACTACATAATTTGTGGGACTATCCATGTGAAAAAATTTTCGAAAATTTTTTCTGGAAATGACCCCTCTAGGAGTAAAAGCATGCGAGGAATCCGAATTTGACGTATCGAAGCAAAAAATACTTCCCTGATTCAGGGGAGGACTGTGTATTGAAGCGAAAAGTCGCAAAACTCGCATTTTTACGACTTTTCGCTTCAATACTTCCCCTGAATCAGGGAAGCATTTTTTCGCTTTGAAAATGTCAAATTCAGATTCCCCGCATGTTTTTACCCCTAGAGGTGTCATTTTCAAAAAAAAATTTTCGAAAATTTTTTCATGTGGGTCCCTCCTCTTGTGTAGTAGCTACGAATTTTCGGCAAATCCTGACCGTGGTGCTCAACGTTACAAAAAGTGACACTTTCTTCACCGGTCTTAAATATGCGAATTTTGGTATGATAAAAATTTGTTCGCTGTGACAAAGGTAACAAATTTGACACCATTGTCATGACGAACAAAATGACCTCATGCCCAAAATTCGCATATTCATGCCGATGACAAAATTGTGTCACTTTTTGTAACTTTGAACATCACTAGTCCTTATTCTAAAATAATTTTTCGCATTTTCAAAAACCCAATTTTTTCCTGAATCAGGAAAAAAGGAAGCGTTTTTAAGGTTCTGGAATGTGATCAATCGATTCCCCGCATAAATTTACCCTCAGAAAGTTATTTTCAGGCAGAAAATATAAAAATTTTCGTTTTCGCCTCAATACACACACTCCGATTCCTTGATTCAGGATCAGGGAAGCGTTCAAAATTCGCGATATCGATTCCAGGGATAAAATTTAAAGCAAAGTTTACTTCTTTTTTAACCTTCACATAATCACTCGGATCGGAAACGATTGTAACTCTCTGGAAATTTTTTGCTGCTGCTCTTAATAAGGTGACGCCACCAATGTCAATTTGTTCAATAGCCTCTTCTAAAGTCACGTCTTTTCGATGGATCGTCTCAGAAAATGGATACAAATTGCACACCACAACAGAAATCGGGTGGATTCCTTTTGACTAAAATTTTCGATTTGAATAGATTGATGGAGAAAAAAACAATACAAATAGCTCATTTATGTCTTGTTCGGTATCTCTAGCCAGGATTCCGGCGTGCACAGCTGGGTGGAGGGTCTTGACACGACCGCCAAGCATTTCCGGAAAATTTGTAATCTCAGAAACATCTCTAAAATTGATTTTTTTTTCAAAAAAGATATTAAAACGAAAACATGATTCATGGTTTCGTTTCGATAACCCAAAACAATTTTCAAATTGGATAATTTTGGCGCAATTTTATTCATCTCATAAAGTTATAAAAAATTGCTACAATGTTCATTTTATGCAAATTTAAAAAATTGATGCAAAAATTGATTTTTCCGCAAAAAATTCCAAAAAGTTTGTGTATTACAACGAAAACATGTACACAAATTCAAAATTTCAAACGCAAGTTTCTCGAAAACTACAACGATTCAAAACAAGCTGTAAAAACAAAAAATGCTCCATTTTTCATGAACATTTTTTGACGAATTTTTCAATTTTTTACCTCAACAAAAATCGATTTTTGCATCTGAACAAAAATCGATTGATGCGAATTTGGCCTGAAATTTTGTACATCGGGGGTTTTCGGCTATGGCGAATCGATTGGCGAGGTTTTGTGAGCCAATAATTCTATTTTTGGTTGCGTTCAGCTTACCCCTAGCCAAAAAAGCCCTGTTATTTGCGGCAGCTATGACAGGGCTTTTTTTGGCTTAGTAGTATGAAAATTTTTTGAACAAAGTATAGTACAGTTAGAAAAAAATTAGGTACTACTAATGATTAGCGAGCTCACTAGACGTGAATTTAAACAAAAATTTTTACTTTTTTCTTTGGAAATAACCTCTCTGGGGGTAAGTTTATGCGGGAAATCGATTGCGCACATTTTCGAACCTTGAAAATGCTGCGCTGACCCCGATTCAGAATGTTTTATTGAAGCAAAATGCTCAAAATTCGAATTTTTTCCATTTTCGCTTCAATACAATATCCTGAATCAGAGAAGCATTTTCAAGGTTCGAAAATGTGCGCAATCGATTTTCCGCATAAAGTTACACATAGAGAGGTCATTTTCAAAGAAAAAAAGTAAAAATTGTTTTGAAAAAATTCACTTCTAGGCTCGCTAATCCTTAGTAGTACCAAAAGTTGGTATAGGGTCTACAGTGTTTGAAAACCGCAAAAAATCGAAAAATTCGTAAAAAATTGAAAAATTCCAACAAAAAATAACACTGTGTACAATGTTTTGAAAATTTACAATTTTGAAAAATACTCCAATTTCTTCATACCTAACTGCAATGCCATTATCCCTTAATGTTTTAGCTGTCCCACCAGAAGCAACAATGTTGAGTCCTGCTTGAACCAGACTCTGTGCAAAATCAACAAGCCCATCTTTCTTCGAAACAGAAATAATAGCCAAATTTTTATTAGACATTGTTGTCAATTCTTTTAGTCATACAATGTTGGGAACTTTTAAAATATTTTTCTACAGGGTGAACCAAAAACCGTACTTTTGTGTTTTTTGGCGAAAATTTTTCAAAATTTTTTTTTCAAAAATCGCATGAAAATACGTCTTATAGAGAAAAAAGTTGCCATTTTTGTTGATATTCGAAAAGTTCATATAAAATGGAGCATTTTTTGTTTTTAAGGCATGTGTCTGAATCGTTGTAGTTTTTATGAAAATTGCGTTTGAAATTTTGAATTTGTGTACATGTTTTCGTTGTAATAATACAAATTTGTTTGAATTTTTTGCGGAAAAATCGATTTTTTCTTATAGGTGATTTTTGGAAAAAATTTTTTTGAAAATTTTTCACCAAAAAAACGCAAAAGTACGGTTTTTTCTTGGCTCGCCCTGTAATCTATATTTATTTTAAAAAAACTATACTATAATTGAAAATAAAAATATTACTTGTAAAATTAAATCGATTAAAAAAAAATCACTAGTTAAAAACAAACTGTTCTCGTTTTTCCACTAGGAATGGAAAACAGATACAAACAGAAGAATTTGTGTTGGCGGGTTGTGTACAGATCACAAGTCCACTACGTTTCGCATTGACCTTAAGAAAAATTTCATGGACAAACAACCAGCCAACCAAAACATCAATGTTAGAATATTATATATAAAAAACTATGTGCGTAAAAGATTTTTTGAGATAAGACATGAGAATCTAGTTTTTCAAAAGTTCAAAGATGATCAAACAAAACGAGTATGTATTAAAGGACCAGTCCAGTGGGAAAAAAGTTGCCATTTTGTGTTGATACTCGGAAAATTCATGAAAAATGGAGTATTTTTTGTTTTTACGGCATGGTCTGAATCGTTGTAGTTTTCGGGATAATTGCGTTTGAATTTTTGTACATGTTTTCGTTGTAATACAAACTTTTTTGAAAATATTTTCACTTATGAGAGTTAAAGAAATAGTATAGAGTGCGGCAGGATAATCGGTCACATGAGAATGTTCATAATCACACATCGTTATAGGGATTTTTTTATTGAACCCTGCTGCTATAGACCAGATCGACTTACCTCGATCTTGTTCTAACTATAGGTCAGATCGACCTTCCAAAGTTTCGAAACATCAAACGACTATAAAAACAATTCAAATTTATAAAAACAACAAAGTGTCATAAAAATTGTATTCATTCATTGAATTTTCTAGTCCAACTATTACAATACTTCCCATCCATGTGCCCTACTAATATAATATTTATTTTTGTCTCTAGCATTTAGCTTTTCAATTTCTTCTTGAGAAAGTTTAAATCGGATAGCATTGAAATTTTCACGAATTCGATCCGGATTTGATGATTTCGGCACAATGCCAATTCCTTGAGAAAGAGGGAAAGCGAGTAAAACTGTCTAAACAAGTAATTATATAAAAAATTCAAGAGAGAAAATCTACTTCTGGATTTACGCCATGTTTTTGAGAAATTTCTGCCACTACTGGATCACCAATCAGATCGGGATGATGTCGGCCAAGTGATGAAAATGCCTGAAATAATTATCAAATCAGGCTATACAAAAATGCCTGCTGAGCGTACTTGAAAATAAATTCCCTGCTCCTTACAATATTTTCGAATATCATTTCTAGTAAAATGGGGATGATATTCCAATTGTGTAGCTGCAGGCACCACCGAACTATACTTTGGAATCTCTTGGAAATGACGTAAGACAAAATTAGATACACCAATCGATCGAATTTTTCCCGAATCTAAAAAAGTCGGAATCAAATTTGCATATTCAGTGCATACAAGGACAAGGGGTCCGGACCAGGGCTGAAGTAGAACTGTAGTTCCGGTTCCGTTAAATTTCGGTCTTTTTCTCGGTTCTAGTTCCGTTCCGGTTCCGTACTCGGCGATTACGGTTCCGGCACTGAACCTGTTCCGCTGCAGCCCTGGTCCGGACAATCACAATTTTGCGAGGTTGTCTATATTTTTTTAAATAAATTTGCAAGGTTGACTTATTTTTTTTCAAAATTTGCGAGGTTGAATGTAACCTCACAAATTGAGAGTTCTAATTCAATCTCGCAATTTGCGAGATTCAATCCAATTTTGCGAGGCCGAATTCCACCTTAATTTATGAGGTATAATTCAATCTCGCAATTTTGAGCAAAATTTTCCCAAATTTTGCGAGGTCCCCCCTACTTTTCGCCAATTTGCGACGTGGGTTAGGTCGGACTGTCATACTCCTTGCCCGTGTATGATTCAGTGTCGTATAAGGAGAATCGTCTTAGAGCAGAGGCGCAGCCAGAAAAAAATTTCGGAGGCTGAAGTGTAAAATTTTTTGCGACTTTTTTTGGCACTCCGCGGCAATTTTTTGCTAAAAATTCTTACTAAACAGCAAAAAACCAGCGAAAATTTTTTTCGAAAGTGCTTGTTTTTAGGTTAAAAATGCTCCAAAATTTACAATTTTTAGTAAAAATTTGGGCTTTTTTGATGAAAAAAATGGCCCATTTTAGTAAAAAATTGAAAATTTGGAGCAAGTTCCCTTATGGATTGTCACTTGGCGTGGTCAAAATTTCAACAAAAATTTTTTTCTATTTCTAAAAAAAAATCCTACTAGAGGTAATTTTTATGCGGGGAATCAATTGCGCGCATTCCCGAGTCCTGAAAATGCTCGTTTGACCCTGAATCAGGGATTTTTTGTGCAATGAAGTGAAAAGAGTTTTTTCCAATTTTTTATGGAAATTGATGGGAAAACCACCGTTTCTGGGGTAATTTTATTCGATGGAATCGAATGCGCGCATTCCCGAAACTTGAAAATGCTCGTTTGACCTGAATCGGGTGCATTGAAGCAAAAAACCATCATCTTATCCCAATGGCCCTCGTTAGGGTCACATTTTTAACAAGAAACGTGTGCTATTTGCAAAAAAATCTGAATCTTATGACAAAAACTGCCTGAAAAAAGGTATGGGAAATTTTTTTACGCTTCGGGAATACGCGCAATCAATTCCCGTATAAAAATTACTTCTAATAGGGTCTTTTTTAGAAATAGAAAAAAATTTTGGCGGGAAAATATTGAAGATCGGGCAAATTTTTGCCTGAAAGACAAGCAATATTTGTGTATTAAAACGATCACATGATTAAAAGCAATGCCTTTTTTGCTTCAATGCACCTGGTTCAGGTAAAACGAGCATTTTCAGGTTTCGGGAATGCGCACATTCGATTCACCCGCATAAAATTACCTCAGAAACGGTGTTTTTCCCATCAATTTCCATCGAAAATTGGAAAAAACTCTTAATTTTCACTTCATTGCACAAAAAATCCCTGATTCAGGGTCAAACGAGCATTTTCAGGACTCGGGAATGCGCGTAATCGATTCCCCGTATAAAAATTACCTCTAGTAGGATCTTTTTTTAGAAATAGAAAAAAATTTTTGTTGATGTTACAGGCCTTAAACATGCGAATTTTGGGCACGATAAAAATTTGTTCATGGTGACAAATTTGTGCTTGTGGAAAAGTTTTCTTAAAGACAAATTTTTTGGCATCACGAAATTTTTTTGTTGCATATTTAAGTAACAAGACAAAATTGTCGTTTTGTGTAAATTTGAGATCACTAGTGCCAACTGTGGGGCCACCCTCACTCCTACGTCAATGGCGTACACAGGATTTTTAAAAAAAATTATTTTTTGCAATTTAGCTCGGAAAAATCTGCAACTTTTCTGGATAGAATACCTAGGTTTATGTTTAATTTTTAACTATACCCTAATTTTTTAGAGCCATTTTTCTAAAAAAACGTATCCCACATGCCCCCCGAAATTCTCGAAAATTTTTGAAAGATTTTTCCGAGCTAAATTGCAAAATAATTTTTTGGAAAAAAATCCTGGGTAAGCCACTGCCCTACGTCATTGATTCAAACCCAACCTTTCAATTTAGCTAATGCCAAATAAGCATCTCGTCGATTAGCAAAATTTTCCGGATCATCATTAGCTCTCTCATCAGCTTTTGGATAATGAACATAGACCAAATCAAGGTAACTGAAAAATTCGAATATACATCATCTATAAAACAAATCTATACCTGGTTTTGAAATTTTCTAACGACTCTTGTATCAACCTATCCGCTCCAGTAGCTTCAGTATTCGATGCTGGCGGAAATTTCGTAATCAAGAAAATATCTTCCCTCTTTAGGTCATATTTCGGCAAAAATTTCTAAATTCTCATTTACTTCAAGAAGTAAGGCTGTTATTTGACAGGCAATTGCCAGCATAATAGTCCTACCAAGAAGAGAGATCAATCACGGCGGAGTAAAATGTGCATAAAATTGAGGCACAAGGGGGTAAAAAGATTTCACCATAATTGTGGTAAAAGATTTCACCATAATTGTCCTAAATTTCCCGTTTAAAAAATTACCAAATTTACCTTTTTTTTTCACAAAAAATCGTATTTTTCGGAGCATTTTCAGCCTTTTACAAAAAAAGCACAAGCATTTACAAAAAAATTTTCGCCTGCCCTGCTAGTTTTTTCTTAGCTCAAGAATTTAAACAAAAAAATTTTCGCAAAAAATATAAGGGGGCCAAGGATATACAAATTTTGTTGAAAATTTTTTCAATAAAAACATAAGAGGGGACCC
The DNA here is from genome assembly GCA_900406225.1 of Acrobeloides nanus. Taxonomy (NCBI): domain Eukaryota; kingdom Metazoa; phylum Nematoda; class Chromadorea; order Rhabditida; family Cephalobidae; genus Acrobeloides; species Acrobeloides nanus. The sequence continues at coordinate 953 of OZJO01027003.1, read as the reverse complement.
TTATGTTTTTGGNAAAAATTTTCGCGAAAAAATATAAGGGGGCCAAGGATATACAAATTTTGTTGAAAATTTTTTCAATAAAAACATAAGAGGGGACCCTTATGTTTTTGGAGTCCTCAAAAATGATCTCCCTGGCAAAAATCCTGGCTACGGCGCTGCGTATCAACCAAAAAAGGATCGCAAAATGGATATTGCATTAAAAAGTTATCAGCTTTTGAAGTTTGCCCATGTTTTACAAACTTCAAAAGGCCATATAGCTGCGTGATTTGATTCCCCGCCTAGAAAAACCTTGGTTTTCAATCGACAATTTGAATTTTATATCATTTTCGCTACAAAACATCCACCCCTTCCCTGAATCAGCGAAGCGTTTTCAGGCTTCGAAAACGATCGCAATCGCTTCTCCGCCTAGAAAACCCCCTAAAACAAGTTTCTGGCCGATTTTATAGCATTTTTGAGGGTGTCTCAACTGTTTGCACAGCTTCCTCCGCATTGCAATATACCTCCAAAGCATTGCCTATCTCCGCTTCATTTTTGTAATACTTGGCCGTGTCAAAACCTCGATAACCAGCATCCAAGGCAGTGTCTACAGCCAAGTCTATAGCATCTTGCCCAGTGATTTTATAAGTTCCAAATAGGACAATAGGCATTTTATACCCGGTGTTTAGGGTTACCAAAGGTACGTCCAATTTCGAACCACCCATTTCAAAAGGAAAATCTCGACTAAAAATCGATACAACAAAATACACAATCCAACTAAAATAATCACGGAACTTATGCACTTCGGCCCCCCCCCAAAATGTTTGTATTTATGCGAATTTTGGGGATGGGGGACTTTTGCGCCCTCACATTTGCGCACCTGACATTTGCGCATCCGACTTTTGCACCCCGACATATGCGCTCCGACATTTGCACCCCGACATTTGCGCCCCGACATTTGCGCCCCGACATTTGCG
>OZJO01027000.1:0-30626 GCA_900406225.1 Acrobeloides nanus | reverse complement strand
AAAAAAATTTTTCTCGGATTTTTTCGAAACCATACTAGAAATGTTCTTCATATTGAAATACATCTGCCAGAAAGAAAATTTGGCCGAAAAAAATTATCTTGGGTGTTTTAGAGAGGTTAGAAAATTCAAAAAATACACGTAAAATCAATGGTATTGAGCTTCGGACATGGTTTTAAATTTTTTGAACTTCGAGTTTTGACTTGAAATGACTTTTAAAAACTTTCCCATGAGTTAATCTCAATAAATAAATTCAAATTAGAGTGCACTCGAACCATTTAACACTACTCCCACCTAGGTTCGAATTTTCGAGATATTGTCTCTTAATACACAAACTTTTTTGAATTTTTTGCGGAAAAATTTGATTTTTGCATCGATTTTTAAATTTTCATAAAATGAACATTGTAGCAATTTTTTATAGCTAAATGAGAGGAACAAAATGACACCAAAATTATCCAATTTGAACATTGTTTTGGGTTATTGGAACGAAAACCCTGATTCATGTTTTCGCTTCAATAACCCAAAACAATGTTCAAATTAGATAATTTTGATGTCATTTTTTTCGTCTCATTTAGCTAGAAAAATTGCTACAATGTTCATTTTATGAAAATTTAAAAAATCGATGCAAAAATCGATTTTTCCGCAAAAAATTCAAAAAAGTTTGTGTATTACAACGAAGAGCTTGTAACAAATTCAGAATTTCAAACGCAATTATCTCGAAAACTACAACGATTCAGAACATGCTGTAAAAACAAAAAATGCTCCATTTTTCATGCTCTTTCCGAATATATCATTTTTTCATATGGTTGTAACTAACTGGACTGGCCCTTTAAGTCTAAGCCCAAGCTTAAGCCTAAGACCAATCTTAAGAAAGAGAAAAAATTGCGCCCCAAGGGCGCGTTTCAAATATCCGTGCAGATTATAAAATTTGCGTGTGATTATAAGTTTTTTCCTCTTGATGAGTTCGAAATTTTAAAGCTATGCTAGACAAGGAAGAAATTTTGATAAAATCCTTCTTTCTTGTTTTTCGAACTTATCAAGAGGAATAAACCTTTTTCCACTTAACTAATCAGTTTTTAAACTGCGTTTCGTACCCTTTGATGTGCAATCTTTTATTACTTTCGTTAGTTCGAAATAATATTAGACTCTATGTTAATTTTATTCGATTTTTTTCTTTATTTTTTATTCTAATACCACCATATAAAATGAGTTTAGACTCGTATATATTTGGTATAAATCTGTACAGGGTGTGTCAAAATAACGTGCGTACCTGAAGTTTCATTTTTTGCAAATATTTTGTTATGTAATTCGTTGTCAAATCTTTATTCCAATATTTTTTGACTAAATATTTTTCTTATTTCACATTTTTTAGCAAAAAATGAAAGAATTATGTCCAGCTATCATCAGAATGTACCAAAGAGGAACAGCTAAAAGAGAAATAGCACGTCTTCTTGAAATTGGCGAGTCCACCGTTAGAAAGGCTATCCAGCGGCACGAAGAAACTGGCACCAACAAAGACAGGACTAGAAGAGGAAGAAAAAAGACCGCGAGGAATCAGAGAAACATCAAAAGAGTCTTTTAAAAAAAACAGAACATTTCAGGTGCGCACGTTATTTTGACACCCTGTACACAGTTGCACAACCCCGGTACCCCCCGGTAAAATTCGACCGGGGGTGGGTCATGTTTATGGGGTAGGGAGGGAGGGGGGTGGGTCATGAGGTGGGAAGGGGATAGGTCATCGGTCCCCGGCGCTGGGGACCGATTTTTTTAGAAGGTCTAAAAAAAAGTCGCCAAACTGGGGAGGGGGTGGATCATAAAATCAAAAATTTTGGACCGGGGTCTGTGCAACTATGATCCTGTATAAACTAAAGTTTTTCATATACTAAGTAAACTCCTTCGACTCCAGAACTGTGCTCATTCTTGAATTTCTTTTCAAGTAGCTTCCATTTTCCTTCTTGTTCGAGTTTTTTAAATTCGGATTCTAAGTCATAATTCCATTTGTATTCATCTCCTGGGAATGTGAGCCATTGTTTTCTAGACAAAAAAGTGTGAATATGTTTGAGTAGAGAATTAAATTTTACATTTTTTTCAAAAATTTTATATGAAAAATAGATTTTTTTGCAATTTTGTAGAAATACAGTGCCGGAAAAAAACCTTGGTGATTTTTAAAAATTTTTGAATTTTCGTACATTTTAAAGACGTTTTGACATTAAAGTTCATTCTATTTGTCTTATATAGTATTTTTAGAGCAAAAAATGCCAGGAAAATACAAATTTAGCAACAAGAATGAGCTGTTCCGAGTGCTACAAGAAGAATGGAACCGAATACCCGTGGACACCCTTAGAGGGTTTGTGGAGTCGATGCCGCGAAGACGTGATCAAGGCGAAGGGATACCCAACTAAATATTAAGCATTTTTCTTGCGTTGTTACTTTGTTTCTGTTGTTTATTTATTGTTTTGTCGTTTTAAAGTTGAATAAAGTGTACGAAAAATCAAAGATTTTTAAAAATCACCAAGGTTTTTTTCCGGTGCTGTAAATAACTTTTTTATTGAAAAAATATGAAAAATGTCATTTTTTGTGGTGAGAATATTATGGGGTGGTGTAGATATAAATGATCAATTCTCACCTCATTCCAATAATCAATCTTCCATCTTTTTTCAAAAACCTCAGCATCTCTGACACATGATCGGAGTTTAAATGCCCGGGTAGAATAGTACCCACGGTCACCAAGCCATCGTATGATTCGCTTGGAATATTTGAGTGTTTCCCGGGCACCAAAATTTCATAATACAAATTTTGGTACACTCTTTTCTGCTTGGCGATCTCCAACATTTTTTCGGAACCATCATGCCCATCAAGATTATTATAACCATGTTGGAGTAATAGATTGCCCATATGACCAGTTCCACAACCAACGTCGAGAATTCTGTCACTAGATTTCNCAAAGGGGGGGGGGGGGGTGCGTAGTGCACGTTACACCAAAATACCAAAAAGTTAAAAAAATTTCGCCAATCGACTCAGCTCGCCGAGCGCTTCAAAACGAGTAGTACCATAGCATGGATTTTGGGGTTTTACCCATGGCCGATTGGCTAACTTTTTGGAAGTCGCACCAACTTCTTGTGCACTCCCTTGTAAGAGAGAGTGCACAAGTTCGAAAAAGGATGTTAAGACAAAAAACATGAGTTTTTGGTCTTTTTTCGGAACTTATGCACTTCGGCCCCCCAAAAAAGTTGAGAGGGGGGGGGGATCCGAATTCGTTTACCTATCACTAGATTTCAGCCACTTTAAACAAAATTCGAGCGTATTTTCTGGTGCATTATACCCAACTTTAGCCGAGTCTTCTTCATACTTTTGAGCCCAATTGTTATAATACTCCACTTGCTGATTCTCATCAAGAAAAAAGAATGGTTTGATCACCGCTTTTTCGGTCATATAAATCTGTGCTTGGCCCAGAGTAGGAAAAAAATATAAAAAATAAAATTAACCCTTACTAAATCAATATACAAATGATAAAATTTAATGTAAATTCTATTAATATCGATGACACATCGGTCCTTTTATGTCTTATCATATCCATCAAAATCAATTTTTATGTGTTTTACGTTGATGTCTAGTACAAGAGAAGCATATTTTTTCACCGACAATGTTTAGTGCTCTTTGATCATTTTTAGGACCGAGATCAGCATGCCTTTTTTATAGTGAAATTACCTAATCGTGGCGGGATTTTTTTGGCAAAAATTGGAGGAAATTCGAAGTTTTAAAACGAGTCCAGCCATTTCGCTCACCCAGACGAGTAAAACGAGGTACCGTAAAATCGTGCGTATAAGCCCGGGCTTATACACCCCTCCGGGCTTATACATCCTATAGAACGGGCTTATACACCCACACATGCGTTCTATTGGATGTATAAGCCCGGGCTTATACGCCCGGGCATTTTTTGTACGTTTGAGCGTTCTAGACGTCTCTGGAAGATTTTTCGATGCGTTTTTCTTGTTTTTCGCATCCAACTTGGGGTAGATATGTGTTGCACTTCATCCTTTTATTTTCCTTCAGGGCAATTTATTGGATGTACAGTCAAACCTCTCTATTATAACACCCCTCCAATTTCTCTAAAATCCTATAAAAAGTATAAAAATTCTTATTTTTTCTACTAAAAACACATATTAAAAATAAAAAATAGCAATAAAATAATTATCCTGGGCTTTTTCTGGACCGAGATACAGGGGGGTCATTTTACATAGAAAATCTCGACTTTTTTTTGTATCTCGGTCATTTTGTTGACATTTTCGATGGGTTAACCACATTTTCTCGAAGAATCGGCCATGGAAACTCCAAATCTGAACGAGTTTTTTAAAAATTCGTCAAAAAAATTTTTTGGTCATTTTTTAGCTTTTTTTGTATTTTAGCCATTTTTAAGGCTATTTTGATGGGTTAACCACATTTTCTCTACAATTTTGTTGTGTATATTCCAAAAAAACATGTATTTTTACATCATTTGCATTAAAATCAACCGCATTTTCAAAAATTTAAAAAAAAATGCCACCCCTCCCGAGGGGTGTCATAATAGAGAGGTTTGACTGTATAAGCCCGGGCTTATACACCCCTCCGGGCTTATACACCCCTCCGGGCTTATACACCCCCCGGGCTTATACGCACGATTTTACGGTAAAAACAAAAAATGCTCTGTAAAATAATTTTCGGAAATCGAAAAAATCTCGCCATGGTCCTTTAAGAAAAAATATTTAAAAAATGATAATTTAGAGTGTTGAAACGTAATAGCTATTCATCAAATATTTATAGATCTATTTGGGAAAAATTAAAGTCACAAATGAGAAAAATTCTAATCGCGATTTTTCTTATTTTGTTTCTAATTAGTATTATTGTGATTATTGTAATTTTTATGAAACGAACAGGTAATTTAAAAAATCAAGATGCAACTTTTTTTGACTGGCACTATAAAAAGGTGGGTAAAGCAAATTAAAAGAGGGGTAAAAATTTCAACAAAAAATCGATTTTTTAGAACAAGGGGGTATAGCGTTTGATCTAGCGATGAGGAGACACGGCGCACCAAAATGCCGAAAAGGTGCAGGCAAGAATCAAATTTTAAAAAAAGTTTCGTCAATCGACTCAGCTCACCGAGCGTTTCATATGTACTATATCATAGGTCTTTGGGGTTTACCCATGGCCGATTGGCTAACGTACTCGGCCTTCACTCACACTCTTTGGAAAATTAAGGCACCTGTCCCCCCCCCGTCATTCCGGGCGAAGGAGGGGCAGGTTCTGCCCCCTTTCCGGCAAGAAATAGTTGTTTTTAATCCGAAAATGCTCAGAAAATGAAATTTTTTGGTGAAAAATCATAATGAGGACCATTACGATTTTTGAAAAAAGTTTCAAAAATTTAGGAAAAAAAGGGGGACCCTTATGATTTTTCCGGGCCATTGGCTCGCAAGAGGATCACCACCCCCTTGGTTACATCACTGGTTGCCGTCCCACTCGATATCCGTCTTGACATCGGACAAGCCTTGTCTTCAAGATATTGTTCGTTGTGTATGCGGATGTACAAAGGGTGCATCCCTGACCCCAAGGTCCAATAATATGGTACTCATTTTGAGTGCTCGACGAGCTGAGTCTATTGGAGAACTTTTTTTAAATTTTGACCTTTGCCTGCACCTTTTCGGCATTCCCCCCCCCCCCCCCCGTTACGCCCTCCTTTCCTAGCCAACCATCCTCCCTATGCCACTAGGACCACAACAGCATATCCATGGATATTCCCCAAAAATGTTCAATAAAATTATTCAATGGTAATTTCGAATATTCATATTTCACATTCGGTGAAAATTCATATTTGATGAAAAGTCTCGTTTGTCGAAAGTAGAGTTTGGTGAATCGTACAGCCCCATTTGAGGGCGTTCAGGCCTTCATCAAAACATATGTAGTCATATTATTTTGATTTTCAGACATGTTAAACTTAACGGAGCCTTTCATGCGTCATTTTCTCAATTTTTAGCGGATGATAGCACCATCTCATGTCACATTAGTGGGGATGCTAACCGTACTCAACCGTTTCTTGGTATAACACATGGCATGCAAGGAGATCTTATTGAATGTGTTAATTATTTGAGTGGGTGCTATGTAAATGATTATAATTTGGAGAAATATCGTAGCCAAATTGATTGTGTTACAAACATGGGAGGAACTGTAAGTATGGTTCAAAAAAAACTGCCAAAACTTTTGAGATACTTACAGTATTTTCTCTAAAAGAAGACCTAGATTTTTTCAATCCCTTATTTTTTCAACTCCTCAAAGGAGGGCGTTATTTTGGCGTTATAAATCTTCTCGGGGATTTTATTTTAGAGAAAATATGTTAATTAAAAAAGGCATTTTCCGACCCGACCAAAATTAGATCTCCTTGAACAAAGGAAACATTAAGGGCGTCGGAATTAAAAGTCCCCCCATCAAAAAACAACTCGAAAATAAATTTTTTAAAGGACCAGTCCACTCCAGAAAAAGTTGCCATACACTACTCCAATCATTCCATCTTTTTCATATGAAGTCATAAAACTATATTACTATCCTCATTTCAGGTCAATTGCACCTATACCGATGTTTGGCTGAGAGATACTCATTGTGGTCCTGAATTCAACGACTCTTCTTGTGAAATGATGACAATTAGTTGTCCCAAAGAAGAATTAGTTATGACCACTGCTAAGGGAGAAGACCTAATTCTCTTGCTCTCGACCGACAAAGATATTTATCAATATGACCTGTCTGCAAACCGAAAGTTGAAATTAGTCGACGTTGGTTATATTGATAGTCGTTATCTTAGACCTATGGATTATTGGTTGAAGGGTTCGGTAAGTTATGTCTAAAGTTCAGACGTTCCGACTACGAATATCGCGCCTAAATATAGTCAGTAGGAATCAAACTTGAATCTGAGCACGATTGAAAATTGTTGACTGTCGATACAGACAGAGAAGAGTAGACGCCATACCATCTTGGGACCTTTTCCTCAGAAATTTTGGGTTTGGGACATGTGCCCTCGGTTCTCCTCTCATAGCTTATGGTCTGCTTATAACATGGTGGTTCAAAAAATTGAAATTTTTGTGATTTTCAGGCACGTTTCGGGAATGCTCGCAATCGATTCCTCGCATAAAATTACCCCTATTGGGTCATGTTCAAAAAAATTTTTTTGATCACCGGACGGGACGTGCACGCTTCTCTTTAAAGTTAGAAAGGTTTAAAAAACTAAATTATTTTAAGACAATAATCTGGCCAGATTGGTATCAACGGAAGATCTACATGTGTAACTTGACTAAAAATTTACAATTTCCAAAAATGATTGCTTGTGATGACAATGGCAATCATACTGTTCTTGTTGAACATACATATCCGGAAGGTTTAGCTGTTGACTGGGTCCATGGATTACTGTTTTATTACGATGGAACGGTGAGCCTAAACTAGAAAAACCTTTATTTGTACTCAGCTTTCCAATGTTAGTTAAAAATAAGGGTATTCAGTATCACCGATGCCTTAATTTTGGTCTAAATTTGGGAGGGGAGGGGAGGGAATTTCAAGGTGGATCAAAATGAAAAAAAGATCTGGGGGCGATATTTTAAAAACGGTTGAAGCCACTCGATTCAGCTCATCGAGTTGGGTAAAACTACATCCATATTGTACATAGCAGCTACAGAATTCCATGACCGAGTGGTAGTATAACAAAATTGCAGTGTACAGGTTTAGGGTTCAAATTTCAGCCCGAAATGAAAGTTGACCAAATCCCATGAAAATGATTCATATCTCTATTTTGGTCTCTAAAACACTTTGCAACCATTTTTTGGCCAAATAATTGCTGGAGCTGTATAGTAAGGTAGGTTTTAACAAAGTTAAATTATTACTATACAGCTCCACCAATTATTTAATGACCAAAAAATGGTTACAAAGTGTTTAGAGATCAAAATAGAAATATGTAAAAATTTTCATGGAATTTGGACAACTTTATTTTCGGTCTGGGATTCAAACCCCCTATAAACTGCGAATTTGTCACACTACCACTCGGCTATACCGTGGATTGGGTTTGGGAGGGGTGAAGTTTTGGAATTTTTCTCAAAAATTTTAATTTTTACCCCGAAAATTAAAAAAATTTTACGTTTAGGGAAAGTTCCTGATCCTCTCCCATAATTACGGCACTGAGTATCACAATCAAATCTTGGACCCATTTTTTCCCTGAATCAGAAATTCATAAAGTGTCAAAAAGTTCATCTCTACTTTGGGCTATAACTCCACAGCACCTTTTAAGGGTCTGATATTATTAATATTTTTTAAGATTAATGTTATGGACTTGAATACTAAACAGCGCAAAGTTCTCTTCAACGGTACTTATGCCATAGCTTATGCCATAGCTGTCGACCCATCAAAAGGCCTAATCTTCTGGACAGATTATACAAAAATCGAGCGAGCTTCAATGGATGGAAATGATCGCATGGTAGAGTCTGTTTCATGATTCCCTTGTTAGGGAAGTCGACAGTAGCAGACCGAAAAGTACACGTTTTAGACAATAGCTAATTCCAGTTCGCCATGTTGCATAGCATTGGATATCTTCAATGAACGAGTTTATTGGGCAGATGACATAAAGAAGACTATTGCTTCGGTTGATTATAATGGAAATGATTGGAGGACTATTTTGCACTCTGATACACTTGTACAGTTTCCAACTTCATTGGCTATATTTGAGGAGAAGCTGTATTGGACTGATATGTATCACAAGAGTGTTTTTGTTATGAATAAGTTCAATGGCACAGAAGTTAGAAAGGTAAAATTGTTCTTTTTTTACTCTGTCGCTTACCTCATCGATTTACTACGTTCTCAGACCTTGAGTTTTTGCCTATGCTTCAGAAAAAAGAGAATGGTGATTTTGCTTTCTTGAGGGAGATATCGACATAAAGAGTTTTTTGGATGCAAAAATGGAGGTTTCTTATGGTGCATAAATGCTGGGACTCCTCTCTAATTCGTTCGAATGTCACCAATTTGATTTCATCATAATCAAGGGTACCGTGAACCAGAATGGAAAAGGTGCAAGTAAAGTTCAAAATTTAAAAAAATCACCAATCGGCTCAGCACCGAGTGCTTCAAAGCGAACACTAGATTATGGTGTTTGGGTTCGACCATGTCGATTGGTTAATGTACTCGGCCTTTACTCATAGGGCGCGGGTTCGAACCCGCGCCCACAAGTCATTTTTTATTTTCTTGTCAAAATTCATGAAAATTTTTTCATATCCATATTTTAATGCGGAGAACATGAAGCGCTATTATTTTTTCATAAAAATTTTTTGGATCAAAAACTTATTTTTCCAATTTTCCCAAAAGTTTTCATGGAAAAGTAATATCGCCTTCGTATAAAAATGTGGATTGCAAAAATTTTCATAAATTTTGACAACAATAAAAAATGTTTTTGGGCGCGAGATCGAATCTATGACTTATGAATGAAGGCCGAGCACGTTAGCCAATCGGTCATGAATCAAACCCTCCCCCCCCAAAACCCCATGATATGGTATTTGTTTTGAATCGCTCGACGAGCTGAGTTGATTGGCAAAAAATTTTTAATTTTGGCCCTTGCCTGTACCTTTTCGGCATTTTGGTGAGCCATATCTTGTAGCTAAGGATGAGGAAAATATTTTTGAATCCTATACTTTTCTCAAAAAATAAATATTTTCAATTTCTCGCTTTTAGTTAATTAGTGTTGACGGCTATGACCTTCTCGTCAATCCGTATCCAGTTCGAGTATACCATAGTGCTGTTCAACCAGAACTTCCAAACAAGTGTGATCAACATTCTTGCGGCGATGGTGCCATATGCCTTCCAAAAGGCAATTCTTGTAAGACATAATCACTTGCTGTTAAAGTTCCATTATTTTAGTCGACAAGGAAGGAAAACCACAATCCCGCATTGGATTACCTTATTCATGTGTTTGTGCTGATGGATACACGACAGGAAAAGAACCAAATACGTGTGTTTTGGGAATATGATTCCCCCTTCCAGCTCAACTTATTTTGAAAAACTTTAAGCCCAAAATTCATGAAAAATGACAAAATGGAACTTTTTATACCATCCTGAACAACTATTAACTAATAAACATAAAATCATTGCATATAAATTAGAGGACTTAGAGAATATAAATAACAACAAAAACCCGAGAATTGCACGAATATGAATTTATGCGAGTATGTGACATAGCACTACAATCTGTTTCACGCCGTGAGTAAAAAAAGTGGGGGTATATTCTGTTTCCCGCTTAAAAAAAGTTGGAACTCCATAGTAACTCACCAAAAAGACGTATTTATTCGTTTTTACCCAAAGTTTAAGAAAAAAGACTAGATTCTGATATGTTATGTTCCTCTAATAGATCACTCATATTTTCTGTTTTTAAAATTCTATCACCCTTTTTGAGTTATTTTTTTAACACTCTTTCTTTAATGAGGCTTATTTAAAGCCCATTTCTCAACCCATAATCCGGGCGGATTTCTTAAAAGTTAGTAAGGAGCGATTCCGTCCGATTTGGCAAGTTAAGCAACGTTGGGCCCGTCAGCTCGATCCCCGAGGGTGGTTTTGAGAATTAAAAAAAATTTTATCGGATCCCCTAAATTCGACCTCATAGAATGTTTTCATATTCTTATTTTCCTTGAAAAAATTTCCTATGCCTAGAAATCGACTTTTGAAAATAAAAAAATATCATTGAATGTGATTACAAATTATGGTAGAAGTTCATAATTTTTAAAAGTCAATTTCCAGGCCTAGGAAATTTTTTCAAGGAAAATAAGAATGGGAAAACATTCTATAGGTCGAATTTAGGGGATCAGATAAAAATTTTTTAAATTCTCAAAAATTACCCTCGGAGATCGAACCGGCGGGCCCAACGTTGCTTAACTTGCAAGATCGGACGGAATCGCTCCTTACTAACTTTTAAGAAATCCGCCCAGATTATGGGTTGAAATGAACTTTACTCTATTTTTTCTTTTTTCTATTTTGAAATTATTTTGAAACAAGTGAAAATACAAGTACAAAGACCTGAGGAACAGGCCCAATATTTACATAAATTTTTACACTGTAAATGTAAAATAATTTTACATTTACATTTACACTGTAAAATATTTTACATTTACATTTACACTTACATTTACACAAGTGGAGTAACAGGCCCCAGCATGCCTGAAAACACTAATATATACAACTCTTCGAGGCCAGATTGGGAGTGTTAAACATAAAATTTTCGACTTTCTTGTCCATTTTCATCATTTTTTTGAAAAATTTTGCTTTTTGGAAAATCGAATAACAGTACTACCCCCTCTACAAAAACAAAATTGAAAAATGTGAAAATTGTCCACGTGAAAAATAGCTCTTTATTTTTTCTTGTTGCTAACATTTTATTCTCTCTTGTATAATACAGAAAAATCTTTATTCACTTATCAAAATCAGTATACAAAGTGATCAATTTTACATATACACTGTAGCCGATCCTGGCACATCGGTCTTGATCCAGGGTCGGCTAGCCGATGGCTTAGCCTAAGCCCAAATCTAGGTCACAGCCTAGGTTTAAGCCTAGACTTAAGCCATTGGCTAACCGATTCTGGATCAAGATCGATATGCCAGGATTAGCTAGACGATGCAGGATTGGCTGAAATCCATGATCAGTTACAACATACAGTATGTTTCTTAAATCTACGACGATTTGAAAATTCGAGATCTCAACGACGACAACGACTTTTGCCATGCGGTTTTTTGTAACTTTTTGGTAAAAATATTTTACAGTGTAAATGTAAAATTATTTTACATTTACAGTGTAAAAATTTATGTAAATATTGGGCCTGTTCCTCAGGTCTTTGTACTTGTATTTTCACTTGTACTTGTAAATTTTTACAAGTACACATACAAATCGTCATAACTTTAAACGGTTAACGTTTCAGGCCTCCATTCTTCCCCCTAGAACCCCCACCTCCCCCCTAACTTTTCATGAGGAACATTTTTCGCGTTGACGAGAAATTCTGAAAAAATTCAGGTTTAAAGATATGACCATTTTTCGAATAACATTGAAAAACCAGATTCAGTGTTATTTAAAAAAATGGTCATAACTTTAAACCTGAATTTTTTAGTGGGGGTTCTAGGGGAAGGAATGGAGGCCTGAAACGTTAACCTGTTAAAGTTATGGCGATTTTTCGAATAACGTGTACCCACTTTCGTCCCATGAGCGCTGAAACCCGAGAAAATGGTATTTTTTGAAAACTTTTTGAAAAAATCCCATTTTCTCGTGTTTCTTGCGCTTTTCATGGGACGAAAGTGGGTTCATTCGATTCCCCGTGAAAAACTACATCTAGGGGTTTAGTGAAGTTTATTTGGGGCGCTAAAAAGCTCAAGAAACCCGAGAAAAAAGCATTTTTTGAAAAAAACCCGTTTTCTCGAATTTCCTGCGCTTTTCATGGAACGAGAGTCGGCGCATTCTATTCCTCGTCAAAAATTGCTCCTAGGGTCTAACTGTAATAAAAATGTAAATTCATATGTAAATTCTTATGTAAATGTAAATTCTTGTGTAAATGTAAATGTAACTGTAAATGTAAAAATTTTTACATTTACATTTACACTTACATTTACACAAGTGGAGTAACAGGCCCCTGAATACGAATTTCATAAAGAAAAAAAATTTTGAGATATCAGTAGCTCTAAAAGTTCCTGCGCTCCGTGTGCATATATGTAGGGCATGACTAGTAGTGCACGAATATACCCCATGTTACCAGTAAAAGTGAGGGTCTTCCCTCAGAATCCGTCTTCGAAAATTGTTGAAATGCTAGCGCAGCTCGAAAATTTCCAAAATGTCGGCCAACCGGAAAACAAATCCAGAAAGGATTGAACCGAACTTACAAAAGTTCACAACCGCGAGAAACGCGATGTCAGGCAAAAGTATACGATCTTTATTGTCTTGCCCGAAGGTCGCTGGTTCGAGTCCGGGTGGCTTCTTAAAGCTTTTTGTATCGAAAACGATGAATTTTTTATGATTTTTGGTGCACTACTGTTTTTCGATGTTCTGAATCGATTGGCGCAATGTTTCAAAAATTCCTTCGGAAAGACATGTCCAGGTTTTCGTTTCAATACATAGACTGGCCCAAAAGTTATGATTATAATTTCATAGCATATGGCTAGGGACCGTCACGGTATCAGAAGCGACCGTACACGAATTTCATTAAAAAAACCGTACATAACCGATTTTTGAGTTTTATGTTTTTTTGAAAGGTTATATCGAGCCAAGTTTAATGGCACCTTTTTTTCCACATAAAACATCAAATAAGTAGGTTTTTCTATCCAATCTTTGAACATACCTCAAAAACCGCGATTTTTCGAAAAATCGTAATGTTTTTTACTTTGTTTTCGAATTTGATCGGATTTTTTGATATAATTAGTAAATTATACTTGATTATACGCTTTTATGAAGTTTTTATTTCGGGTTTGTTATTTTTCGATCAAAATATGCCAGTTTTTTCGAAAAGGGTCAAAATGACAGATTTTGTAAAAAGCGTCAAAACTTTTTATTTTAATACTTGGCAATACTTTGGCACTATCCGATTAATAGTTGAATATATGCTTCACACGCTGGAGCAAACATTTGGAAAAAATATTTAGTCCTGATTAATCCACGAGGCAATATATTTTTATAAAACACTAAATGTAGGTATAATAAATAAATATATTTCACAGAATATTTGATTTATAAATATTATTCTCTGTGGTGCAATGGCGAAGCTGTCGGCAGATGCACCACAATGGAGTTAAGTTCTACTCCCAGTATCTTCAAATAGTTTTTGCTCAAAAAATTTTTTCGATTTTTTAAAACTTTTTTTAGAAAATTTAGAAAATTCTTTTAAATTTTTTAACAATTGGCCCTCTAGGGGCAATTTTATGCGCGGAATCAATTGCGCGCACTTCCGAGCCGTGAAAATGCTTCCTTGACCCTAACTCAGGGAAGGGATCGGTGTTTTGAAGTGAAAATCAATTTAAAAATTTTCGGATTTTTATTTATAATGTTTTTCGCTTCAAAACACCGATCCCTTCCCTAAACGAGGGTCAATTAAGCATTTTCATGGTTCGGGAGTGCGACAAATCTGACGTAGCTCCGGCCTTCCTCAATGAAAATCTCCACAAGTGCAAATTTTTCAGGATCCGTAAACACCATTGCTTGAAAGTCAAAAGTGAAACAAAACAAAAATTGCACAAAAACAATAAAATCACGTAAGGGGGCCCCTTTATAAAAATTTTTCTTCACATTTTCAAAGGAAATGTTTAAAATTTTTTTAACAGGCATAAATGGTAACTGTTTAGCTGCAAAATGAGTCCAGAACCGTCAAAAATGACGCATTAGTTAAAAAGATACAAGCAAAACAAATCTGAACGACCGGTTGGGACACCTTGTAAAATTCAAAATTTTGACATTTTGAGAAAAAAATACATAGAATAAAGCTTTTATAGCATAAAGAGTATAAAAGGGAATTTCGTTTATCCAAAATTTTCATTTAAAAATTCAATTTTTATGTCTTGTTGCTAGAAATTGATTTTTTTATAATCTAATCTTCGTCATTTTGAACATATTGGCAAGTATGGTTCACAGAAAGCTTCAGTTTTTATTGTTGAGGATCGAGCAAGATTGCATCCCACATATCCGCCAACCGCTCCACAATACTTTTTGTAGACATTACTGTAACATTGCACAAATTGGGAGTAATAGCTAAAAATTGGGATTTTTGAAAAAAAAATTTTTGAAAAACTTACTAGCAACTGAAGCCGTTTTGATTGATTGAATTCACGAGCTGTTGAACGCATGCACCTCGTTCAGAACTGTGGTTTTCTCGCACATTTTCTAGACAATAAAAATTAGCGGAGGTATCTAAAACGGGTGGAATTTGAAGAATATTTGAAATTTATGCGAATTTTTATGATTTATGTCCATTTTTCGGATTTATGCGAATTTTTGAATTATGAGAATCTATACGATTTATGAGAATTTTACAAAAATATGCCTGAAAATCCAGGACCACATTCCCAATTATCCGAACCATATGCACTCAACCATTTCAATGCTTCTGATGTGTTTAGCCCTAAAGCTTGGGCAAACATATCCGTTGTGGCACAATCATCGTTATACAGCGGTCCAATACACGTATTTCTTGTGTTGGACCAACTAAAATTGAAACAATTTACGGCTAAGTCAAAGTAGGCCTACCCACAAAAAGTCTTGAACGCGTTAACCCCTCCGCCATCCAAAAATTTGTTCAAATAAACAACAAATTGTCCCAAAGTTGGGGCGGAGTTAGCCATCGTAATATTGAAATTCTTTAGATAGTCCACAAAACAAGATCGGATTTTCTGAAAACCGATTTTTTTGAAAATTCGCATAAATCTCTCAATTTTACCTGAACTCCAGCAGCTGGACAAGGTGCTGCAGTTGGACCAGTTCCATTACAACATGTCAACGTTTTTGGTTCACATATAAATCCCTGTGAAGGGCATTCATAGTTAGTACAAGCTTAATGTTTAATTCAATCAGTGGCGTAGCCACGAGGGGAGGGTACCAGGGTACCGGTACCTCCCCCCCCCCCTTACGGCCAAAGGCCTGAAAAAACATAAGAGTTCCAACTTATGATTTTTTAGAAAAAAAGTTTGGTACCCCCCTTAAGGGCTTGGTACCCCCTCCCATTTAGGGCTATGCCACTGAATTCAACATAAAACCCTAACATTTACCTCCTTCACAATAAACTCCGGGCGCTATTGTCACAGATGCGTTACAACATATATTCGTTGTGATGTCGCAAAAGAAACCACTCGGGCACATACTGTTATCACAAGCTAAACATGGAAATTTTTTGAAAATTGTGAAATATGCCAGTTTTAAGTAACAATGGGAAATATGGGCGATGAAACACTTGCGGACGGACATTAGTTATTTATTTTATTTATTTGAAACACTTGTGGACGGACATTATTTACTTATTTTATACATTTGAGGACGACACGGATTTTTGCGGGTGGGAGGACATTTGCAAATTTATTCACCCGCAAACATTATCAGCTTAAACGTTTCGTCCGCAAATGTCCTGTCATAAACGTCCCATCCGCAAAAATCCAATCGCAAAAGTCCTGTCCGCAAATGTCCGTTGCAAGTGTCTCACCGCCAAATATAGAATTCTTATCTCTCGGTCGCTTTTATGCGTCGCTGACTTACCTCCTTCACAAAATCCTTGAATCAAGCCCAACATTGCATACAAATTTAGCAACAATGCAATGTAATTTTTATTCATAGAAAACATTGTCCAACACTTGTTAGTAATTTTTTATTGTAGATCTTTGTCTCGGCTTTTATACTTTTGATAAAGTCATCTCATTTCAAATAGTTTGTATTTTATGGCTGCCAAGCATAAATTCACATAGGACTTTGTCTATTTGATAATGACATGCATATAAGTACAGGGTGCGTCAAAATAACTGATTTACTTAAATTTGGTCTTAACTTTCAACAAAATTTATTTTAAAACAACAAATAACAATGATAACAGCAAGATTTATTCAAAATAGCCACCATTGGCATATTCCTCTTGCTTCTCGCTGTCTTCTTTCGCCCTCTTCCTTCCCGATCTTTGTGGTTTCCGGTTTCTTCATATCGCTTAATATGACGGGAGACTGAAGATTGGGAAACATCAAGAAGCTGCTCAATTTCTCTAGTAGAATATCCTTTTTCATGCAGTTTAATAATAGCTGGGCGCATTTCTGCCATTTTTAACTTAAAATAAGCAATCTTATATCAAAAGGAAACGAAAAATGGCAAAAAATTGAAACAAATTAAGTGAGTTAGTTATTTTGACGCACCCTGTACATAATTTTAGAGATCAAAAATGACCTTTGTCTCGGCTTTTACACTTTTGGTAAAGTCATCTCATATCAAATATTTTATACTTTATGACTGCTAAGAATAAATTCACAACAAACAGACACACATAGCGCGTTTAATATTTAACCCCTTAGGGGGCCAAAAATTCTCATATTTTTGCGAAGATTGAACTAAATATTTTTTCTTTCATAGTTTAGAGGTCTTGTGACTTAAATAAAAGTTGTAGATCTTGATGCGAGGAATGTTATGAAAAATTTTTCATGTCATTTACTCATTCCCGAGCCGAGATATCTTGAAAATACGGAAAACACTTCATTTCTCGGATAGGTGCATCTTCGCAGAGCCCTAGCTCACCCGAATCAAACTTTTTTCATATATGACCTTTGTAAAAGTTGTTCATTTTCATGAGATCTTTCAAAAAAAGTCAACATCACAACCGGCCTTGGGAGTGTTAAATGTCTCAAAGAAGATTTGTTTACGCAGTTTAGCACTTTAGACACATTGAGTAAGCATTTTTCTTTGAGGATATGTTCTTATGAAGATATATTCAAAAATGTTATGGAAATTGTTATGAGTTTATTCAGTTAAATCAACATTATGCGCAATTTAATTATTATAAAAGTTGAACTCGGTATTTCAATCTACATGTAAATTCCGGATCAGGAATCATTTTACATCCGTTAAATCTAAGTCTAAAATTCTGTATTTGGATTACATGTGTGTCCGTTTTTCTGATTTTATAAGTATCTTTCCAATGAAAATAATTTTTTGCTTCCCGACTTTCATTGCAATGTTTACACAAATAAGATTTCATACATGTCGACTCCTTTTTGTAACCTTGCTTATTTAAGAAATCCATAAAATTATAATAGGCACTGCTCATCTTCTTGTCATAATAAGATTTGCTCATCATCATTGGGTCGTTCACTAAATTTGGAAAAAGTTTCACTACTTTTGGAAAACATGATAACAGGCATACCAAATTTAACAGTTTTTGGGAGCTCCTCCGGGTTTGCATTTTGATAGTACTTTAGTAATTGTATGAAAAATTCGTTGTCAACCGAGAATGTTGGAAAAGAGAGAGAATAATGACTCGGACCGTGAAGTTTTAGGTTTTTGATATCAATAATATTCAAATCGTTGTATGAAAAATACGGAAAATCAACCGAGATTCTCAGTGGAGGTGTTGGAATCATTGGAGGCATTGTGAAGAATTTATCAAGTTTGTACTCATCGTCTTCATCTTCGTCCTCAATTCCATAAGGATATTCTACAGTACACTTAAATTTATAAACATTCAAATAACTGGAGGCGAGGAGAGGCATAATTTCGCTGTATCCCTGATAGACATAACGTATAACGTTGAGCTTTGAGCCAATGATTTCGATTAGTTTGTCCAAAATCTATCAAACTTTATGAAAATCAGAGTATATGTTTGGCCTACTTTTTGAATGACACATTTTTTTGGCCATCGTTCATCCTCAATAGTTTCCAGCATACAATATTTTAAAGATTTGATTCGAGCGATGTCGAAAGTATAGCCGTAAGTTCGGTTTATTGGTTTTTGGTCTAAAAGCATAGTTTAAAGGATATCTTCCATCATGCGTGTCCAAGGAGGGGGACCATAAATGTACATCCCCCTGTCGAATATTCCAGAATGATGTCATCAGTGGGTCCCTAATAGAAATTCTTTTTACCTATTTTTATCCTTATTTTTATCTTATTGTATCGTGCTTATTTTATTTTACTTTATTTTAAATAATAACTTAATTATTATTTTGTGCAACTCCACAAAAGTGGTGCATCAGCCAAATTTGGAGACCGCTATTTTTTATAGATCAAGAACCAAAAGATCATACTGGCGATATTCATGCGTATAGCCAAAATATGAGTAGGGTATTTGAGACGGACTTTATCAAAAACAGTAGTACATGGATCTATAGTATCCTGAAATGGGTACTACTCTTCCAAACCAGTTTTGGGAGGAGAGGCTGCGGTAAATCACTCTGGTCGGATTGCGCGTCAGTCGCTCAGGATGTAAGAGAACCGAACGGTTGTCAGCCGGCGAGGCTGTCAACAAGATGACTCGTATGTATTATGTATTTTCAATAAAGCTTTAAAGTTTATTTCTATTACTTGCACAATCCAACCTAACGCAATTTCCGTATACTATAGTTTGAAAAGACGTTACTCCATCAACAAGCCTGTTGCGGTGATAAAACAGCGGCCTCGTGGTCACAAGGTCGCAGGTTCGAATCCCGATTGGAGCCTATTTTTGCACAAAGAAAAATCGAAAAATTTGCAACTTTATAACCCCGTAGTTCAACAAATTTATATTCAATCAATCAAGCGACTATTATTCGTTTTTTCCACATTTTTTCCTAACTTTTGAGCTAGGTCTCGAAAAAATCTGACTTTCTCAGACCTTGATGTCCCTTGTAAATTTCGAACTTGGACACAAACAACGATTTTTCTGGAAATTCGAGAGACAAACTTCGACTTCGCATATTTTTCGAGCCTTTTAAGCAAAAAAGTTGAAAATTTAAATTTTTTGCCACAAACATGCCATGATGGTTTATTCCAAGAAAATGTCATGCATTTCGACCATGCGCCCGTCCGTCCATTTTCGACAAGTAAGTATATATCCACCCGTTAATTTTGTTTAATTATTCTTACTTGGAAAAAACTGCATTGTGTTCAAACAATCACACTTTTGTTCATCTTTATCTCTATCTTTTCCATTGCTTTCATCTATCAATTTGATTTCACTATACTCATCTGTTTCTCTAAAACACATCATTTTTATACATCTTAAACACATCCTTACTTGTCATATAAAGTAAGGAAGACAAATATCTCTTGAGCGTCATAGTCACAAGAGCACTTTTTTCCTATATACATGCTATAGATTTTGCGCAAAGAAAGGCTATTTTTATTGACAATAGAGTTCCATTTTTGACATACCAACTGGCACTTTTCGATTTCATTTCGGTCCAAATTGCAGAAAATATCCAGCAAAATATCGTTTGGAGTATTTTTAGACATGGCTAAAAATGTTTTATAAACTCAAAAATTCTTACGTAAAACAAATCGTAAAATGTTTTAATTCACAAAAAAATGTGAAAAAGAGAAGGAAATTAAATTTGGAGCAGAGAAAGAGAGGAGAATGATCAGACAGCCTCTCCACCCGAAAACTTTGAAACTCGCTTTTGGCATATATTTTTAAAACCGTTCTAATGTGAGTCATCATAACTTTTAGTGTTATTGTGCGATGAGTTATCGCAAATTTTCGTGAAAGAATGCTTGGCGAAATGTTGTCAATGAAAAAATTTGAGAGAGAGAGAGAATTGATTGATTTGGAGAAAAGCAAGGGCAATTCCTTGGTTTAAAGTGCATAGTCGTAAACAACAAATAAGTCGACTAAAAAATAACAAAAATTACTCAACAATCGAAATGTTGAGTATTATTACACAAAATAAGCCATAGAGTGACAACTTTTCAAAAGTTTTTTTCGTAGCTTATATAAAATTTTCAATAGCTTCTAAATATCTCACCATCATTCATCGTTTCACTATGTATCTGGTTACTATTCTTTGTTCATTATTCAAACTAAAAGTCTGGAAATTTTTCCCATTCCCAATGCTAAACTGAAAGTTGGAGGCCAGCTCACCCTAAATTGCACTTTTCGAACTAATGAAACGGCTAACGCAAAATGGATATTTTCCGATTATAGTTATACCGAGGCTGAGAAAACTTTCTCTCAGTCCCGAAATCTTGAATTTCCACATAAACCATCATTATGCTTACCATGCAGTTACCTATACATGCGTCATCGAAACGGCAAGCCAAAAGCGCAATAGATCGATGAAAATCACGTCACTGATCTCCCCGAGGTTTTCGTATACACGAGCGAGTTCCGGTATGGATGAGGCTGTTAAGGAGATGGGTGACCGGGCGGAGATTGAATGCAAAGTGATGTATTCGAATCCAGAACCGAGGTGGATATGGAAGTTCAACAATGGATCTTTGTCAAAAGGCGCGAGGGTGGAAAATTTCTCCAATGAAGGCATCAAAAATACAAAATCAGTCTTGGTTTTCCCGATAGTTGCCTAGGAAAATTTCGGAAGTTACACTTGTCGGGCAGAAAATGAGCTAGGAAGCAAAGAAGACACAATCAGGCTTGTTTTGCTGAATACTTCTGAAAAACCGAGCCTCGAATGCTGACACAGTGGCGTAAGCTCAGCATCTTCGAAGCCCAAGGGTCGCATCACACATGCACAAGCTCCCGTTTACGAAAGACATATAGTAGTATTCGGCAAAAAATTGAAAAATATGTAGTATTGGGCAAAAAAGTTTAAAATTATGTAGTATTTGGCCGCCGCTGGCGGCCAATGCTACAAATTTTGCGTTATGCTGACCAAAAAAAAAGGTCGCCAAATCGAAAAAATATGTAGTATTGAAAATTTTGACGTAAGACCTTGTGCATGTGTGAGTCGCATCTATTGCCAAAATCAGAACTCGGTCAAAGTTAAAAACAAGCCGAATGAGTATCTGGTTTATGTGGGGAAAGAATCAGTTTTGAATGAGACATGTTGCCAAGCTCCAAATTCTATGAAAACATGCGGAATCGAACCTATAGATTTGAGCAAAAATAGTCAGTTTGGACTTTAATTTGATAAAAAAATTTAGAATTTGCCCTCAAGTTCTTGGTGGAAGAAGAAACGACTTATGTTATTCAAGGTAAGGTTTAGTATTTTTATGAAAAAATGTTTATAGCTATTGGAAAAAATGCAAAAGGCGAGTCAGAGATCAGCTCTTGTGTTAAAGTTTTAGTCAAAGGTCTTGCTGAAATGGCTGAACATTGTAAGAAATATGCATTTTCTGGAGTAGGTCCAATGATAAGTTGTTGATTTGTGACGTTTTGTCTTATTTCTCTAATTAACACCCCGAGCGTTTATTATGAGGGGACGTTTATTAGAGGGAGGGCATTTATTTTTCAAACTTAAAAGTTTATAAAAATTTTGTGTAAGAAAATAGTGTCAAGGCCAAAATTGATTAAAACCACTACTTTGCCAGGCTCAAATAATAAAGAGGACCCTTTAGATTTGTCGGAACCTATCCCTGGGTCAAATTTGGCTCGAGGAGGTATTTAGTGGATTTTCAGGGGGGGACTGGGATCCGACAGAATGGATTAGCAAAAAGGGGTCGGAGAAAGTAGTATATGTGAGGATGGGCAAATAGGTATGTCAAAGAAGGGTCCCCTGGTTATGGGAGATGGCAAAGAGGTCAAAGACGCGGTGCTATAAGTGAGCACCTCAAAGACGCGGTTATATTAATTTAACCCTAAACGCAA
The DNA here is from genome assembly GCA_900406225.1 of Acrobeloides nanus. Lineage (NCBI taxonomy): Eukaryota > Metazoa > Nematoda > Chromadorea > Rhabditida > Cephalobidae > Acrobeloides > Acrobeloides nanus. The sequence continues at coordinate 8,358 of OZJO01027000.1, read as the reverse complement.
CATAAATAACACATTCAGCAACACGTTAACATGATCTGCATTTAGGCCCGTTTCTTCAAAGCGCTTAATATCATCATGAACGGTAGACTATGAGAATCTCTGCAATTTCCCTAACAGAATATCCATTTTCATGCATTCGAATGATAGCATTCTTTCATTTTTATTGTTTAAAACCCCATATATTTCACCGAAAAGTTCAAAAATAGCAAAAAATACCATTTTCCGAGGGTTTGAACCATCAACTTCGGCGCCAAAAAAGTGCTTAAAGGGGAGGGGGTATCTCCGAAAAATTTTTTTCCTGCGCAGTGGTTGTGCGCCGGCCGGACACCACACAGGTGTCGGGTTTGAGTTCCAGCGCCGTCGATAAGATTTTTACACATTTTTAAAATTTTTAACTTCGATAAATACTAATCCAAAAATCGAGATTTTTTGTATACGACCAGATTAGAGTTTGTTCTATCAGTTGGTGAAAGAATTTTAAAAAAAATTTCATCGGGAAGGTCTTTAAATATCAGTATTTAGAAAAAAAGTTGTGCCAGAAAAAGTAACAAAAAATTTTTTTCGAATTCTAAAAAAACCCCGGTCACAAGCCTATCATCTTTAAAAGACCGTTTGAAAAAATCATTTAAACTCATGGAGATACGAATTTTTGAAATCGGTATATTGTGCTGAAACACCCTGTATACTGCTGAACCGTATGCCACATTCGATAAGATTGATAAACTTATATCTAGAGCCTGCACTTGACTTGAACTGACAAACCTTGTCAAGTGTAAAGTCAAGTCAAGTTTTTGGAACAATTTTTGTCAAGTCAAGTTGGGGAAAATTTTTTTGTCTAGTCATGTTTCAAGCCAAGGATTTTATGAGTAATTTATAAATATTAAAGCAATTTATATTTGTGTAAAAGTATATAAACAGTTTTATTCTTAAATCAGTGGTGTAGCCAGAAATGTTTTAAGGGGGGGGGGTACCAAGCTTTTTTTCTAAAAAATCATGGGACCCTTATGTTTTTTATTTTTCTTATGTTTTTCGGTCGTAAGGGGGGGGGTACCGGTACCCCTGGTACCCTCCCCCTGTGGCTACGCCACTGTCTTAAATTCAGTAAATCTAAATAATCGATTCAAGCATATGGTTTGGATAAGTTGGTGATAGTTTTTTGAGGGTACCCTTTTTTGGATACCCTCTCAAAAAATTCAAATTGATAAAAATTGAATATTATAATTTTTGGAAAATTGTTTTCAAAACTGTCTAAATCGAAAAATCGGTTCCTTGTTCTTGTTTTCCATGCCAAAAGTACCAAAATCAAAAATATTTTCATATGCAAATTTTATAAACTGTTTGCAATGAAAATGGTCATCTGTTATGGAAATGCTTCTTTCCATGAATATCCCCTAGCACATGAAATTAAATAAACAAGGAAATGCGATTAGTATGATTAAAATNAAATGGTCATCTGTTATGGAAATGCTTCTTTCCATGAATATCCCCTAGCACATGAAATTAAATAAACAAGGAAATGCGATTAGTATGATTAAAATGTTATTGACATATTTTCATAACTTAAAATCAGTTCCTTGCTAGATCAACGCCAGAAGATTAAAAGAAAATGGTTGAATGTGTTATATTAATGTAATATTTTTTGTTATAAAGCTTGTTAAATTTTATACGTCGACTCTCGATAAGTCGCCATCCTGTTTCTGGACCTCGCGGACCATTTTTGATTTACATAAAAGCTTCTCGATAAGCCTGTCCCCAAGAGTGGCGGACTTATTGACCGTAAGAAAAAGTTTGGGTAAGTGGCTCACAGTGCACTTTGGACTATGCCCGAACCCATAGTTTCCAACAAAAAATTTTTTAAGATGAGATATATCACATTATTGACACTTGTTGTCATCTACCTATCATATTCCAATTTCCATGCCTTCGCCCAACAATGCTCAACGATAGATTCCTTAATTACCCCATTTGTTCTTGCAAACGACACGATTTTGGTCCAATCTCTCTGGAACGGATATCAGCTCAACCGCACAGTGTACTACTATGGTATATATTGGGGTTTTACTCAATGGGCCATATTTAAAGGCGCCTATTTACCAAATATTACTACAACGATTGCGAGTACTTCTTTAAATATTACTCAGAAACATAAGATGATATTTACTGTTATTGAAATCTTTCTTAAAAGCTACGTCAATCAAACCTTTTTTTGGTGCACCCCAATTGGTTACTGGGGGTTTTTTGGAGACTATTTGAGTTGTATGATTTAGGCAAATTTTGATTCTTTAAAAAGTTTATTAAGGTTTCGATAATGCTTCTAGACCCTGTGCTTGTAATAGAACAGCAATACCAACACCTCGTAAGTTCTTATTATTATCAAAAATTTAAAGAATCAGTCCAATCGAGTCGAGATTTAAAGAAGTCTACAGTTGTATGACGGTTTTTGAAGATTCCCATTTTATGAGGACAATTTTGGTGCATCGATAATGGATGATACCGCATTTTTTATAGTTTTGATATTGAAGCGAAAAGATGCCTGAATCCGGGTAATTTCCATAGTCTCCTTTTAACAGTAGAGTCTGTTTCCAGCCACAATCCTAAAAAAGTTTCCCAACTCCTGTAAAGAGCGATCCCATCCGATATGGCAAGTTAAGCAACTTGGGCCAGCAGGTTCGATCCAGCTAGGAGCGAATTTTTTTTGCAGTGTCCAAAAACGGATAAAAATTTTTTCCTAGAAGTAATTTTATGCGGGGAATCAATTGCGAGCATTTCCGAAGCGTAAAAGCGCTTCCCTGATTCAGGGACGAGGTGGGTAATATAAAGCGAAATGAACTAAAATTCGAATTTTCACCAGAAAACCGGCTGTCTAGGGGTTTTCCTATGCGAGGAATCGATTGTGCGCATTTTCAAGTCATGGAAAAATTTACCCGACCCTGATTCAGGGTCGGGTGGGTATATTGAGGCAAAAATGAACTAAAATTCGAATTTTCATCTGAAAACCAGCATTTTTTCATGCCATTGAAGTCTGTATCTGAAAAAATGCTGGTTTTTCGGTGAAAATTTGAATTTTAGTCCATTTTCGCTTCAATATAGACAGCCGGTTTCCTGAATTAGGATCGGGTAAATTTTTCCATGACTTGAAAATGCGCACAATCGATTTCTCGCATAGGAAAACCCCTAGACAGCCGGTTTTCTGGTGAAAATTCGAATTTTAGTTCATTTTCGCTTTATATTACCCACCTCATCCCTGAATCAGGAAAGCGTTTTTGCGCTTCGGAAATGATTGCAATCGATTTCCCGCATAAAATTACGTTTAGGCAAAATTTTTATTGCGCTCCATGGGTTACAACGTGTAATGGACAAGCTTTTTGTAACCCAAAAATTTGTGAAACAAAATATTTTAGCATGCGTTTTTCACATCGATCCAACTCCGAGCGGTTATATCGGTGCTCTCATGGATGCTAATATATCACAGAGTTATCAACTAACCATACAAAATAATCCACCGATGTTCACTAATCCGAGTACTGGAAGTAAGGCTGTGAAACGCAAGAGTTTATTGATCAGAAAAATTTCCAACTTTTTTTCAACTTTTGAAACACATGTGCTCATGAAGTGCCGAAGGTGCTCTCAGAACTTGTTGATAGTTTCTTCAGAAAAATCTGAACAACTTTTGAAAAATCGATTTTTCACAACCCAAATTTAGAGTCCAAAAAATCGATTAGTAAAAATCACTATACCTTACTTTTGCTATAGTTATTTTTACTATACCACATTTTTTCTCAGTCTGTCTCTGGATCGGCTAGCCGATCTAGAGTCAAGATAATTCTCTGAATCGGCTAGCCGACTCAGGATCAGCTGATTCTCTGAATCGGCTACAAAATATATCCCAAACGAAAGCTGAGTATCTAAGCCTCATTTTGTCTACGAACTGTTCTTGGCGAAACTCATCATAACCAGTCGAAAAAGTTCATTATATGAGTTATTGAAAAATGAGTTTAGTCTCAACTACTAACGCATCTTATGCTTATTGGAGACCAACAAGTTCCACCAGTCCGATTTCTCTTGCTAGTGGAATATATGATGCTGCGTTCAACTTTTATCAATCTCCCTCCTGTTCGCCATGTTTTTGTGTAACCAATCAAAATTGCTATCAGCCCATCGCATCCGACTACAGTGGATATATGATTCCATATTGTGATACAAATGGTAATAGCAAAGACTTTGATCCGCTAACGTTGTCACACTTTTATAGGCAACTGTGAAATGTTAGCTGCAACAGCGGCCGGAATAGGCCCATATACCCCGTTTGTTGACAGTGCTGGCCAACCGATGCCTAAGAATTTTTTTGACAATTATAACACTGGTGTGTATCTGCAAGTTGTTGGGTTTGGTTGCAATGGCTGTGGAATTCTACAATCCAAATTGGCTCAATTATGTAAGTTGAAACCTTGATTTTCAACCCTTTTTTGCTATGGCTTCGCCTCGACATTTGTGCTCTATAATTGCGCAACAACATTTGCGTCTCTACATATGCGCGCTAATAATTGCCCCGACATNCGCCCTAACATTTGCGCCTCGACATTTGTGCTCTATAATTGCGCAACAACATTTGCGTCTCTACATATGCGCGCTAATAATTGCCCCGACATATGCGCGCTATTAACTGCGCCCCGACATTTGCACACCCGACTTGTAAAATATCTTTCAAAAAATAAAATGACCCCTATGAGTCATTTTTAGGTTTTTGAAAAAATTTTGGACCGAACAAAACATGAAAAAATCGCCAAACTTCTGGTTTTTTTCGATACATCTTGTAAAAGTCAAAAATTCTGTTTATTAAAAAAATAATTATAGCATTTTGAAATTTCAGGTCCGGCTGCTTCAACAACTCCAATGTCGACTACGACGACACCTCTCACTATTAATTAAATAATTTCATATATTTCAATAAATTTGCTGAAATCCGAGTTGTTTATTCTTATTTACATCTTTAATCCAAAGTCTCTCTTTTAATTTTTGAAGAAAAATTATTTTTGCGCGAAATTTTTTTTTGAAAAACACTTTTTTAAGCTAAAAATGCTTTAAAAATTACGATTTTTGTTAAAAAAAAATAGGCAATTTTTGTGACTCGTCCGCGGGCGAAATGAGTTTCGCCCGCAAAATTTGCGGGCGAAACTCATTTTGGCCTGCGGATTGCAGGAACCCCCCCCCCTCTCACGAAACTCGGGGGGAGGTTTGTACACGTGTGAACACCATAATTTTTGCAAAAAAATGTTTTCAATACTTTCTAAAACTAAAAACTACTTCCTTATTATTGTTCTCACGCCAAAAGTACCAAAATCAAAAATATTTTCATATGAAAATTTTTATGCAAATTACTTCCTTGTTTTCACGTCAAATGAAAAATATGTTTATATTTAAATTTTGTTCCAATTAAACTTTTTTTGTTAATAAAAGGTCAACACTTATGTTATTTTCCACCTTTTCTTATATATAACTGGCACACTTTTTTTAGGGTCGTCAAAATCATTTCAAGCATGACGTAAGAAAAAAACGACATGGTAACTACTTTCATCGAAATTTCGAAAGATGCCATGTAAAATTTGGTAAGCGGCCATTTCACTAAATTTGTTGTCTTTGATAAGTTCGTAAAAGATTTTAGACAATAAAGAAATTCTTGTCAAAAATGTGGCCTTATGTCTTGAATCGGGGAAAGATTTTCAGGCCTCGGAAATGTGAAATTCGGATTCCCCGCATAAAATTACCCCCTCCCCTGAGAGGTCAATTCCAAGAGAGAAAAAAATTTTTTTTCGAAAAATTTTAGACAATAAAGAAAACTGTATATTAATTCCAAGCATGATGTTCCTGAATCAGGATCAGAGAAGCATTTTCATGGTTCGGGAATGCTCGCAATTGATTCTCCATCTAGAAAACCTCCTAGAACACCGGTTTTCATGCAAAAATTAGAGTTTTGGTTTATTCGAGAGCAAGAGAATTAGGTCTTCTCCCTTAGCAGTGAACATAACTAATTCTTTTTTGGGACAACTAATTGACATCATAAGTCTGCAAGGGGGGGGGGAGCCTCCCCTGACCCACGCACGCACGGACCCAAAATTGAGGGGGGACCACGCACTCATGGGCCCACGCATAGACCCCGCCGAAACTTTGAGGTGGTCCATAAAAATTGGGTGCAGAAGACTAAAAAAAGGTCGTTTTTTTGGTGGAGGACCACTCATCGGGGGTCCCCTCCCCCTACCTTGCCGACCTATGATTGACATCATTTCGCAAGAAGAATCGTTGAATTCAGGGCCACAATGAGTATCTCTCAGCCAAAAATCGGTATAAGTGCAATTGACCTGAAATGAGGATAGTAATATAGTTCTATGACTTCATATGAAAAGATGGAATGATTGGAGTAGTGTATGACAACTTTTTTCCGAGTGGACTGATCCTTTATAAATTATTTTTGGGGTTGTTTTTTAGGACGAGGGAGGGCGAACTTTTAATTTCGACGCCTTTAATGTTTCCTTTGTCCAAGGAGATCTAATTTTGGGGTCGGGTCGGAAAATGCCTTTTTTAATTACCGTATTTTCTCTAAAATAAGATCCCCGAGGGAATTTATAACACCAAAAAATTAAAAAATCCAAAATAACGCCCTCCTTTGAGGAGTTGAAAAAATAAGGGATTGAAAATCTAGGTCTTATTTTAGAGAAAATATTGTAAGTATCTCAAAAGTTCTGGCAGATTTTTTTGAACCATACTTACAGTTATTCCCACATTTGTAACACACTCAATTTGGCTACGATATTTCTCCAAATTATAACCATTTACATGGCACACACTTAAATAATTAGCACATTCAATCAGATCTCCTTGCATGCCATGTGTTATACTAAGAAACGGTTGAGTACGATTAGCATCCCCACTAATGTGACATGAGATGGTGATATCCTCCGCTAAAATTTGAGGAAATGACGCATGAAAGGCTCCGAATGCTGAAAATTAGAATAATATGACTGCATATGTTTTGATGGAGGCCTCAAATGGGGTTGGACGATTCACCAAACTCCACTTTTGACAAACGGGACTTTTCAATAGGAATTTTTACCTAATGTGAAATATAAATATTCGAAACTACCATTGAATAATTTTGTTGAACAATTTTGGTGAATATCCATAAAGTGCCATAAGTTCATTTCTCCTTTGGGCTATAACTCCGCGGCACCTTTTAGGGGTCTGTATATTATAAATATTTTTTAAAATCAATGTTATGGACTTGAACACTAAACAGCGCAAAGTTCTCTTCAGTGAAGACCTTGATAGACCTGAAACATATGTCCTCTGTAGCGCATTGGCAAAGCTCTAGGTTTTTGCCACCAGAGGTGGCGGTTCGATCCCCACCAGGGACAATTCTTTTTTGCGCTGTTCCCAGTCACCTCACTTTTTTGCAATTTTTCTCTATGAAAATGAGGTTTACGCCTATGGTGTAAAAATAAAAAATGATCAGTGAACGCAGTTCTACGTGATAGGCTTAAAGATTTAAAAAAAGTAATAATAAAATCGAGTTTTCAAGGGCTTTCAAAAGCAAAGTGCCTGGAAATCTATTTTTTGAAATAACTTTTTTTCTAGTAGACAAAATTTTTTGAGGTCAAATAAGAGTTGTACTCATCATAAATAACAACTTGTAGCACTCGGATTTTTGAGTTCCAATCCTTTCGAAATCAGCATGATGTGGGACGTAGAAAAAAAGTGTCTCAAAATTTTTTGAAACTCCAAAAATCTTAAAGTATATATGGCACTTATTGGAAAAAATGAAAGAATTTTGGCCCCAAAGTCTAACTCCCCCGAGATACGGGGTACCCAATTTTCGACTCTTTGCCAAAATTTACCCTGTTTTGTAATGCGCATAATGTGGTGAGGTTAAATCCAATTTTGATGATCTTGCGCTCGCCAGATTCCTTGAAACACGAGCTACAAATATTGTTTAGACACCTTTATGTCAAACCTTTAAGAAAAATTTAAAATACTGAAAAAACCCCGGATTTTTCATAAGTCAAAATTTCAATGTTTTAGTCGTGGCACTCCAGAAAAAATTGAGTGCACGGAAATTTTTTGCCATATTTTTAGCTCTTGCCTGGGCCTATCCAAAACTCTTGTCGTTTTTGGCCGGGTCGGATTTTTTGGGGTACTTTTCCCTTTATGAACATCAAAGGTTCAAAATCTACTTTTATCATATTTAGCTAAATTTGACACAATTTATATATATTCGGAAAATTCATGAAAAATGGAGCATTTTTTGTTTTTACAGTAAATTCTGAATCGCTACCGTTGTCGAGATAATCGCGTTTGAAGTTGGCG
>OZJO01026999.1:0-15753 GCA_900406225.1 Acrobeloides nanus | reverse complement strand
AAATTGATTTTAGGTACCAAGAATTTGAAAATTTATGGAAATTCTGCCGAAATATGGCATTTATTTGACAAATAATTCATATTTCGGCAGAATTTCCATAAATTTTAAAATTCTTGGTACCTAAAATCAATTTGGAAATTCTTAGAATTTCCGTTTTCCGAGTTCAGCAACAGGCCACTGATTTTCAATAAAATCGTGCTTATTGAAACGATTGGTCATGAAGATAAAAACATGCAACAAATTTTGGCACTATTACTTTTTCCCCTTTAATTTCACTCTTACTTTTTCCCCGATTTAACACAAATTTCGGCAAGGAGACATTTCCCAAGTTAGCCTCAAGGCATGTTTTTTCGGGGCTATTTGCCCCGTGGGTACAAAAAACATACTCACGGGGCAAATAGCCCCGAAAAAATATGCCTTGAGGCTAACTTGGGAAATGTACCCTTGCCCAAATTTCAAAGTAGAAAAATAGGGGGGAAAAGTAATAGTGCCAAAATTTTCATGTCTCGAAAATGCGCGCAATAAAATTACCCCCGTGAGGTGATTTTCAGATTCTTTCTTCTCAATGCAATTTTGAAAAGCCGGAAAATTATGGTATAACTAAATATAAAGAAAAATGAACAATGGCACTCGTATGACAATATTTTAAACAATTTTTGTCAAATTTTCAATTTTTTGGATCAATATTTGAAGAATCTACGTTGATACAGGGGGAGGCAAAGTCCTGGCCTAGGCGAACAAAAGTTCTGACCCAAGGGTCTTTACATTTCAAAAACGTGTTTTCTCGACAATTCTGAACAAGAAAACACCTTTTCAGCATTTTTGACAATGTCAGGACTTTTGTCCGCCTAGGCCAGGACTTTTGCCTCCCTCTGTATTTCACTTTTCCTCGAAAAAAGCAAAAAAGGTGCACTATTTCATGTTTGCAAGGTGCTAGAAATGGTAACAATTTCTTATGATTTATTTCACGCTATGTAAATTTCGAAAAATGTTTATCCAAAACTACCATTTTCAAAAATTCGTTTGATAACCCGCTTATTTTTGAAATCGCCTCCAACGACATTGTTTATGTTATTCTATAAAATAAGCGAGCGTTTTCAACTAGAATTGAGGCGACACACGTCTCATATAGGCACGACCATGTTTTTTTCTATTTCACTTTCTCATGCGGTCAGTTCTCAGTTAATCGAAAGGCGTTTGCGTTGGGGTTAGTTGTGAATTAATAATAGTTGAGAATCTGTTGGCAATGAATCGATATGTTAATTAAAAATGGGTCTTTCTAGAAAATTTGATTTCGTAAGATCGATTTTAAAGTCATCATGCTGAAAATTTCAAGTTTTTGCGCGATTTTTTTAGAAACTTTGTAAAAAATTCTAATTCCCGTGTTTATTAAATGAATTATACTTGATTGCTCTTTTAGTCAACAACTTTATTCTAGTTCTTTTTTATCTAGTCGAAATGGCGGACAACAAAGTTACTTGGTTACCGTTGGAATCAAATCCGGAAGCTATGAACAAAGTAACCCTTCCTAAATTACTTTATTCGTAGCATAAATATTTTTTAGTATCTTGAGAAAATTGGTGTCACTGGTGCCGAATGCTATGATATATATGGTTTTGAGGATGAGCTGTTGGCTATGATTCCAAAGCCGCACTTAGCGCTAATTTTTTGCTTTCCAGACGAAAAAGTATGGGAATTTAGACTATTTTTTTATGTTAAATTTAGGCTCGTGAGCTAATGGGACCGTTGTATGCTGGCGTTACTCCAAGTTCTGGCGATGGAAAAGTTTTCTTTATGAAACAAGAAATCGAGAATGCTTGTGGAACTTTTGCGTTATTTCATGGCCTTTCTCAACACATCGATAAGATTAAGATGGGTATGCTTTGAATTTTAGAGTTTTATAAAAAGTAGATTTTGAGTTTTTTGCCAAAATGAGCATAAAATCTACCTCCATAACTGTTTAAGAGGTGTTTTCGATAGAATCAAGTTTTGGTCCATATAAGGGAGCACCAAAAAATTTTTTTAAATCTTTGTAGACCCTTGATTTTCGGAGTCGAAAAATACCCCGTTTTTTAGACGAAAATGGACCATTTGCAACCTGGTACAAGCAAGCTAAGAGTCTGGATGTCAATTCTCGCTCTAAAAGTCTTTCTCAGAACCAAGGCTTGGCTACTGCTCACGAAGCTTGCGCAACTAGTGGTGAAACCGAAGCAAACGTTGAGAAAGTGGACTACCATTTCATCTGCTACACAAATGTCGGTGGGACACTGTACGAGCTCGGTATGACTTCATGTTGTTGACGTTTCTCAATTTGATTTTTTCAGATTCAGGTATGAATGCACCACGTGCAATTGGTCCAACTACTGATGATACTTTGCTAAAAAATGCGGGAAAAGTTTGCCAGGAACTTATGGCCAAGTTGGAAAATATCGGGTTTAGCGCTATTGCTCTTGTTGGAAAGGATTAAGGAAAAATCAATTTTCTTCGCACTTAAACACACATTGTTTCTTTTGATCTCTGCTATATATTTTCGTTTAATGCTATTTTTTGTTAATAAGACTATTTTTGACGCTTGTTCAATAAAGTTAATTTTTGTGGTAAAATTAGTGTACTACAGTGCGTTTCATAAATATACCTACGCATTGACTTTTCACAGTTCTATATGTTCTGGCAAGTTTTTCGACCCGAATCTTTTTTCAATCAATAGGGCATAGTTAAAAACCATGCTCTATCGATTGGAAAAAGATTGGATTGAAAAACTCACCAGAACATATAGAACTGTGAAAAATCAATGCATAGGTATATTTATGCAACGCACTGTATATTTGTAAAATTCGAATACTATTATCTTTATTAAAGATATCACAGTGATGCTCAATGTTTTCAAATTTGACATGCTTAAATATGAAAATTTGGGGACTATATGGCACTAGTTCTGATCCAGGGAGCCACTTGAAATTTTTTATAACACACCGCGCTAGGCACGACTAGCTTATATTGGGCGCGTAAATGGCGAACAATATAGACTTAAACGCGCGTGTGTTATCAAAAATTTCAAGCGGTTCCCTGATTCCACCGACTACACTCTGTTGCATAACTATAGGAGCACCCAATTTTTCAAAGTTCTCAATTTTTCTCTGCAACAATCAAGATAAATTTTGTGACACCACGAACAAATTATACACTGTCTCCCAAAATTCGCATATTTAAGCAGGTGTCAAAATTGAAACTTTGAGCATCACTAATCACAGTTACAAAAATAAATATTGCACAAATATAGCGATATTCGAAAATTTTGTAATTTGGTACTAGTATGATTTAGGTACTCCACTAGAAAAATTCAATTTTTCACCAAAAATTGTTTTTCTAACCGAAAATGTCATTTTCTAAATATTTTCTGCTTAAAAATGGAAATTTTTATACTGAAAACTCGGAAAATTAAAATTTTTGGCGAAAAGAATGATTTTTGGTGAACATCTGAAACTAGTTGGGGTACCTAAATCATACCAGTACCTGTAATTTTTAAGTGTGAAGTCTTTGATAAGAAAATTTTTTACAAAGGCCACCGAAATGAGAGTGGTAGATCTCAAAGTTACAATTTGTCATTACTATAATTATGCAAATTTTAGGCACGATAATATTTGTTCAAAGTGGCAATGATTACAAATTTGTCACCATGAACAAATTATACCGCACCCAACATTCGCATATTTATAGTCAAAACTGACACTTTTCGTTAACTTTGAGCATCATGGTGGGTCAAAATTTGCATAAAATCAATTTTGCCATTTTTTTTTATTTAAAATCGCTATTTTCGTTTGTATAAGTGAAGAGAAAAGATATTATGTAGAGTAAAGACGGAAATAAATTAGGCTTGAAAAATTCTTTTAAAAAATGAAGCGTATATTTATTGAACTGACACTAGAAACGAATGCTGACTCAGAAAAACAACAAAAAAATGCCAAAATTAGACCAGTAAGTATACAATTTATTGGGCGTTTTACAGGCCTATTAACAAAGGGCATATTGTAGCGTAGCATAAAAAAATAAATAGGGAGTGGGCAAAAATTTTTACAACGCGGTAGAAATGACAGAAGACAGTCCATGTACAAGCATAGTTGGAGGTAACTCATCTGTTAATAAACGAAGCGAGTGTAAGTAATCTTCGTGTTTTCCTTCCTAAAACAAAAATTATACGGATGCACAAGTTACAAAAAAAATCACTCGCACGAGAGATTGCCTACTACACGGATGATCAATTAGCTAAGGCTAGGGATGCACAAGTTAGGAGTTATCCAGATATTAACACATTATCATGTGGGGGGGGGTCAACCCTCTCCACAAAAAGTTGATAACGCTAGTACTTTTTGATAACGTAGGGGGGGGGGGGTAAAAAAATTGATAACGTAATATCTGGATAGCCCTTTATAAAAAGTGACAATTCTTGTAATCGGCCAGAAATATGCGAATTTTGAGCACGGACATAAAATGTTCAATAATGACAAAGTTGTCTCCTTTGTCATATGAACAAAGTACAAGCATACTCAAAATTCGCATATTTATGGCGGTGGCAAGGATGGTCACTTTGGATAACTTGATTCNATTTTGAGCACGGACATAAAATGTTCAATAATGACAAAGTTGTCTCCTTTGTCATATGAACAAAGTACAAGCATACTCAAAATTCGCATATTTATGGCGGTGGCAAGGATGGTCACTTTGGATAACTTGATTCTCTAGTGATATTCTTTGCTCACTTATTTACCTGGGTATTAGGAGGGGTTGGCAAATTCAAAAAACAAATTGCCGTATCAGCACAATGTTTTCGAATTATTTCATTCATTGAAGAAATAAATGTTGTCGGGTATTCGGTAATATTCCTTAAAAAATCCAATTTATTGTCTCCTTCAAAAAAGTTTACTTAAGCCCTGCATTTCGATCAATTTGAGACATGACATGATCCCACGGGACCATCACTGATTTCGCTTTAATACGGAGTTGTTCAAGAAGGGATTTGAGTTGTTGCTCTTGGTAGTGCATATCCTAGAAAAATTGATTTGGTATTTAAAAAAAGTTTGGATGTACTTGAAGACTATTGACGCAGATAAAAACTCGAAGTATAGCTGATTTCCATTTGTTTGACATAGATAAAATGCAAGCTAGCTGGAGGACGAACAAGGAGCTAAAAATTTGACTTTTTCTACCGAAAATTATAATTTTCCACTTTTGAACTCATCAAAAGTTGATTAGAAGTTTGGGGAGATCATGGGAGACCATTATGATTTTAGAAAAAAATTAAAATTTTGAGCAAAAATGTAAGGGGGATCATTAGGAAAAAAATTTCATTTTTTGATTTCGGGGGGACTCCAAGAGCCCAACGTTCTACAGACCTGGCTTAGGCTCAAGCTATCACTTTTTTATTTCTTATACTCTTTCAATTTGTTATACTCTTTGTTCGATACCTATTATCCCATCGCAAACTGTTCTCTTCTTGTTTGAAAAGATGTGATGGCCAGACGTCGATGTATCGCTTGCCACATTGTCTATAAAAAATTGAAAAAATGTGAATTTTGAAACGAAAATTTGAATTGTTGTATTTCCCTACTTGAATTGAAGTTCTCGATCGAATCGACTAAAATGTCGAGCAATGCACAAGTTTTTATTCAGGTTCATGATATCATGTAAGACATGTAAATACTCATCGGAATCCAACCGACCATCTTGTAGAGTCAACTCCTAAAATTTTTTTTGATTTTTATTGAATTTTTGAGATTTTTTTTTGGAATTTTTTTGACACACAAAAATTATAAATCAAATGATTTAAAAATTTATAGTAATGGAAAATTTCAACATTGTAAAAAATGAATTTTTTTATTAAAAAATCACCCTGGGTACAAAATCACTAGCGGTAAAATATTCCACGACTTCGGTCCGTCCAATTTTGGAGTATCTCAAATCTTTGAGAAGATGTGTTTCTTGAAGAACTGGTTCGGAGGGGTTGAGTTCATGAAATCCGATAACGACTGTATTTGGCTTCATGGCTCCAAGACCGCTGAGGCGGGTGAGCTAAAAAATTTTTTCTTCAATTTTTGCAAAAATATGAAAATTAAATTAATTTGAAAATTTGTACGCATTGACAAGAAAACTTGCAACTAAAAAGTAACCTGTTGAATCCCATCTCGAACATTTTCCGTCAGCGTCAACTCGACAAAAGCCTTAATTTTTAAATAATCCACCAAGGATAGCCAATATGGAAAAATTTGGTGGAGTGGGTCCACAGTGCTGCCATTTTCGTTCTCCAACTGGCCTTTTTGGACATGACCGATCACATATAGTCCAGATTTTTTGAGATCATTTACGAAGTCCAACAGTGGACAACAAGTGGCTGGGCGATTCACCAACAGCAGGACTTGTGGTCGCCAAAATCTGAAAGAAGTTCAACTTTGGAATTAAAAAGTCGGTACTTATGCTGTTCTCCTACTCCATCCCTGGATAAGTGTCTCTGGACATCTTGAATCCAGGGGCCTACCCCCTCCCCCATCACCCCTGGGGTCTATAATTGTACAGCCATAGTCCCCAGGGTCAGACACAATTTTTTACTGACCCCCTCCTTCAAGTCGTCCTAAAACATCTACCCAGAAATAGGTTAGAGATCAGCATAATTACCAAAAAAACCCCTTACTTGACATGCTCTTTCCTCACATCCAACAACAATAGATACTTCCTAACTTGATGATAGATCAAAGCTTGAGAAATCGAACCCCACGATCCAATTGGAGCCTAAATTTTTATATCAACACGAAAATTTGAATTTCAAAAATTTACCCTATAATGCAAAACCATGATCAATAACATGAGGATGACCACAGCGACGGCACTCATCGATGCATCTATGACAAGCATCATAACCACCGCAGAAACCGCCCCAATAGCACATGTATGCCAAGAAAAATATTTGAAGTTGGGGCGGAAATTTGGTGCACTTGTGAGTTCCAATGCCAACGTGGCGATGTTGACACCCATATAGGAAAGTAGGAAGAAGATTGAGGTGATTTTTGCAATTCGGTTCATTGCACCGACCATGAAAACAAGCTGAAAAAAAAGTTTTTTTGGATTTTTTTTGGAATTTTTATGAAAAAATTATATTTTTAAAATTTTCTCATTACTACAATCTATAATTTCATAAAAAATTCCCATTACCATAATTTGTAATCGCATAAAAATGGTGATTACAAGTTATGATAATGGGAATTTCAACATGCGATTACAAATTATGATAATGGAAGAAAATTCCCATTACTATAATTTGTAATCGCATTTTGAAATTCCCATTACTATAATCTGTGATTGCATAAGAATGGTGATTACAAATTATGATAATGGGAATTTCTCATGCGATTACAAATTATAGTAATGGGAATTTTTTAAAATCCTTTTCAATTTTTATAAAAATAGGCTTTCGTATTTAAAAAAATGAAATTTTAGTATTTTTCAACAAAAAAATCAAATTTTATAAAAAATTCATATTTAAAAAAATTTCATTTTTTTTGTTAAAAGTGTCAATTTTTCATTTTTTCAAAATTTTGATTTTTTTCAAAAATTTTTAGGGGTTAAATTAGTTTTTGGTGTCATAAAATCCTACCACCACACAAATCCATGAGATGATCACAGAAATCACAGGATTTCCCGAGGAACCGACTTCATAAGAGGCTGGTTTTAAAATCAAGCCAAAAAGTTTATCTTGGGCGAGACGGTTCAAGACTCTTGAGGCACCCAACATATTGCTCATTGAGGAGAAGAAAGTGGCGATAAAAACGCCCAACATGATACAGGATGGGAGCACATTTATGTCTACCATGACCTAAAAAATGTATTTAAAAAAAAATTTTTTTTGAATTTGTATTTTCCAAAAAAAAATTTTTCTCATGTCCTTACACCTACCAAATAATCCGACTGCAACAATTTTCTCGAGCACGTAATACACAACAAAAATGCCGTCAACAAATACACCATTAGGGTACAGAAAACTGCTTGTAGGGTACCCCTTGGGATGGAAATATTTGGTCGAGCTAGTTCGCCAGACATGTTAGCTCCAGCCATGAGGCCTAATTTTTTTATATTTAAAAAATGATTAGGGTTGTTATACCTGTTACACCGGAGAAAATAATTGCAAACATGAATGCAAAATCTGTTGACTTTCCAGTTGTATAGTCGAAAGTATAGTTGGTAAAGAAATTTTCGGAAAATGTCGAAAAGCTAAAAATTAGAAAAAATTTTGAATTTTTAAAAATTTTTCATACAATTTATTTTTTGTTTTTTAAAATTTTTATGCAAAAATCGATTTAAAAAAAATTTTCAATTTTCCCATTACTATGACTTGTAATTGCATTCAAAATTCCCATTATCATAATTTGTAATTCCATCTTTAGTGAAATTACAGGTTATAATAATGGGAAATTGATATGCAATATTTTGTTATGATCATGGGAATAAAATTCCCATTACTATAATTTGTAATCACATATTTTTATTCCCGTTATCATAATCGCTAATTTCAATAAATACGCGATTACAAATTATGATAATGGGAACGAGAATTGCGATTACAAGTTATAGTAATGGGAAATTTTTTCCCATTATATTTTAATTTTTTGTCCAAAAATTAAAAACACAAATTTTGATTAACAATTCAAAAAAGTGACACCCTACCTAAAACTAGTATAAGGTGCGCTTAAAGTTTGATTAAAATCTGCGACTTTCTCCGAGTCAGGATCGCTAAGATTCACCAATTTCAAATACGCATAAGTATTCTCTTTCGGGATCGCAATTTCCGTCGCTCCTTTGAAGAAAATCGTGAATAAAAATGTTGCATATGCGAAAATTATGACACAAAATGCCACCACAGCTGTTTTTGCGAAAATATTCGAACCCAGAAGGCATAGACACAATATTACAAAACTGACCAAAACGCAGTGGAGGAATTTCCCACCAAAACTATCAGCGAAGCCTAAAATTAAAAAATTTGATTTTTTGCTGAAAAATCAGGGGGTACCTATAACATTGGTCAGGGCTTCGGTGAATCCCGAAATGTATAAAGCACAAGAGAAGACGTTAGCAGCGAAAAATAAAATGCCGATACTTCCGCCAAATTCTGGGCCGAGTGAGCGACTAATCATGTCTAAATGAATTTCTCAACAATTTCGAAAACAAATGGATTGGAGGCCTTGCCCCCATCGATTTGGGCTGCTCCTCCATTTTGGATAAATTTCTTAAATTTTGATATTTTTCATAATTTTTTTCAATTTTTAAATAAAGTTCTAAATTTTTCCATTAAAAACGACCATTTGTTGTCTAAATAAGTCATTTTAAAAAAATTTTAGAAATTTTTTTTTCAATTTTTGACCCTGGGATGACTCCACTGATCCACAATAGCTCCAACATTTTTTCTATGGCTCTGAAAAAGTATAGTTTTACAAAACTTACAATAAACTCCACCGCCTTCGATAGCCCCATTCGAGCTCACTGCACATAATGAAAGTACAGTAAGTAAAATGATCGTATATGCCAAAATGAGCTCTATTGATGTCATAAGGAAGCCCAATTGACCCGTAACAAAGCCTAAATTTTTGGATGCCTTATTTTGCATGCCATGTGTGTATATCATACCCATTCGAAGAAACAATAATGCACTAAACATCGAGATCGCAACTGGTGCAAATACCCCAGACAGTGTCGAAAGGCCTTTTTGTCGTGAGATCACTGTGGTTTCGAATTCTGAAAATTGAAAAAATTGAATTTCTATGCGCTTATGTGGCTCATAAAGCCTATTCATTGCTAAAGGATTGGATTTTTCAAAATTGGATTTTACAGATTTTTTCGAATTTTTCCATTTTTTCGGATTTTTTCAACATTTGAAAAAAAAATTTTCCTGTTTTTATTTTACGAATTTTCGGAATTTTTCTATTTTTTCTGAAAATTTGAAAAAAATCGGATTTTCCAAAATTTTCCAAAAACCTGATTTTTCGGTGTTTTTCCCCATTACTATAACTTGTAATTGCATTCTGAATTCCCATTATCATAATCTGTGATTGCATAAAAATGGTGATTGCAAGTTATGATAATGGGAATTTGTCATGCGATTATCAGTTATAGTAATGGGAAAAATTTTAAATATTTTTAATTTTCATTAAAAAATTGGATTTTTCTAGAATTCCCGAATTTTTTTCCAATTTTTCGTATTTTCCATATTTTTTTTAATTTCTAAAAGCTGGATTTTGAAAAAAAACAACCGCTGTTTAACTTCTATTTGGGAATATCAAAAAGTGGAAAAATATATGTGAAAAATGGCGAAAAATTTACTCGATTATAAAAATTACAAAAAAACAAGTCTTCTTTTTTCTTTAGTTTAACTTCGATTTGGGTACTCGTGTACCCAAATCGAAGTTTAACTAAACCCATTCATTAAATCACGTTTTAGTCACAAGCACTTTTTATACATTTTGTGGGAGTTGGGTGGAGTACTATCAATGATTACCTGTAGTAGTTGGTGTACTACAACTGGTACGGTTCATTTCCACACCTTGACTGTTGCCGTTACAATTATTCGTAGAATTGTTGATCATCCCATAAGAAGGGACGCGCACGTCCGAGAGTGCAGTCGGCTCATCCATATCGATTTGTTGACGTTTCCAATCCAGCTTGAGAAGAAGCAGAAGGGATTAGCGTGTGCCTTCTTTGTTGCTTAGAAAAACAACACCAGGCTAGCTAGTTAATCCAACAACAAGATTTTCCCTTAGAGCTAATCTTAATCTAGCATAAGATGTTTTTACCTCACAAGTTGGAAGATCGAAAAAGATCTAAATTGATGTGATCAACAAGTGAACAAATATGTGTAAAATGAAAAAATTCACTCGACCATAAAAATTACAAAAAAAACAAGTCTTCTTAGTTTAACTTCGATTTGGGAATATGTGAACTGATGTAACATTCATTAAATGACATGTTGGGTGCATTTTTCAAACAAAAACTTGACCTCTTTTGGTAATCGGTCATAACGTATGACAACTCGGCCCGGAAGTAGGTCAAAAATTTTTCGCGGGAATTTGAATCTGGAATCAAAGTATAGATTTTTTGTTGGTTTATCTCAAGGTGTTTAATTGATAAAAAAATTGAGACGTTTTCATAAAATTTTATTTTTTGTGTGAAAAATACTAAAATTTCATTTTTTGAATACGAAATTGGCCTATTTTATAAAAATTGAAAAAGGTTTAAAAAAATTCCCATTACTATAATTTGTAATCGCATTCTGAATTCCCATTATCATAACTTGTAATCGCATAAAAATGGTGATTACAAATTATGATCATGGGAATTTTCAATGTAATATTTAATTATGATAATGGGAAAAATTTTTTCATTACTATAACTTGTAATCGCATTCTGAATTCCCATTATCATAACTTGTAATCGCATAAAAATGGTAATTACAAATTATGATAATGGGAAAAATTTTCCCATTACTATAATTTGTAATCGCATTTTGAAATTCCCATTATCATAACTTTTAATCACCATTTTATGCGATTACAAATTATGATAATGAATTTTTTTATGAGATTACAGATTATAGTAATGGGAAAATTTAAAAAAATGTAATTTTTTCATAAAAATTACAAAAAATCAATTTTTGTGTGCAAAATTCCAAAAAAATCGATTTTACAAAAATTGAAAAAATCCAAAAAATCATTTTTTCAGCTTTTTTTCATGGTCGATGCAATGAACCGAATTGCAAAAATCACCTCAAACTTCTTCCTACTTTCCTATATAGGTGTCAACATCGCCAATCACTTAAAATTTAAAACATGGAAAAATTTTTTTAAAACTTTTTTTTGAAAATTTGAAAAAATGTCTGGCTGAAGCTCGAAAAAATTATGTATTGACTCATTTTGAAAAATGTTATAAAAATTAAAAAATCACAAGGTTGAAAATCAACAAATGCTCATAAACTTGCTAAATCGTCAAAAAATTCAATTAAACAAAATGTATAAAAATAGCCAGTTTGAGATGAAGCGGATGAAATCACCAATATAAGCCATGATTGGAGATAGAATTGTTTATTCCGAGTTTATGGCAGGACCAGGTCTATGCTATCAAATTGCATGTTTTTCTCCAAGTGTCTGACGTCAAAAAATTGAATGGAAAAATCAATTTTTATTTATGAACATGCAGGAAAAATTCGTAAAAATTTGGATTTTTCCAAATTTTTGAAACAAATTGAAAAAATTTGGAAAAATTCGATTTTTTTTACAAATTTTGGACAAATCCGAAAAATCCGAGAAAAAGGAAATATTCGAAAAATCTTGAAAAATCGGAAATTTCCTTAAAAATGAAAAAATTCGGAAAAAAATTTGGAAAATTTTCCCATTATCATAATTTCTAATCACCATTTTTATGCAATCACAGGTTATGATAATGGGAATTTCAACATGTGATTACAAATTATAGTAATGGGAAAAATTTTTCCATTATCATAATTTATGATTGAATTTTTGAATTCCCATTATCATAATTTGTAATCACCATTTTTATGTAATCACAGATTATGATAATGGGAATTCAGAATGCGATTACAAATTATAGTAATGGGAAAATTTTTCCAAAAATCGCATTTTGGGCAAAAATGACTAAAAAATTGCATGTTGACCAAATATTCGTTTTTTGTGAAAAAAATATCATTTTTATTGAAAGAATGGAAATTTGTTTTGAAAAATGGTACTCTGACGGGGTTATACCCAATTTGTTTGCTTGAAAAATCTTGCCTTTTTGGCCATTTTCAATTTTTCCATTACCAACATTTTTTCACCTATAACATCACAACTTTTAATAAATAATAAATTTTTTACGAGTCTTTTCTTGATGACAGTCTGCTTAGGCTCTAATAATTTTTCATGAATCATTTTTCAAACAGCGCTCAAATTCCGCCTTTTGAGCTTATTCTCGCTCATGGCCGTCTTTTTTCCCAATATTCAAATAGTACATTTTCCTCTTTCATGGAATTCACTGGGTCATAGTCCAATTGGCCAAATCATTTCACTTATGTTTATACAAGACTTAGACTAGGTGTAGTTTATTTCTGGCAACGTTATGTTCGAAAACAATGAGAACTCGAAACGTCAAACATATCGATATACATCGATCCGCTTTGTCCCCCATGCTGATTTTTATCTTGAGTGGAACTAGAATCTCTGTCTGTAGCCAAGTTTTTTGTGAGCGAGAGTATATTTTATGCGTAGTGTTTTTGTCTCGTTTACATAATAAATGTTCGGTCGGTAGGCCAACAATAATGGTCGACATGTAGTATATGCTCAAGTGCATGTTGTTAACACACAAACTTGGTATATTGTTTTATGACTTTTATTTTATTGATGCTATCAGCTGGAATGGCGTGATGTTGTTATAGAGCATTTTCTACCAAGAGAAAAGATTTATCATGAAATAAAAAATTTTTCTCTTGATAGAATGGTGTAGTGGTATATGTACAACTTAACTCTCAATGGTCAAGAGTTCGATGCCGCTAGGGACGAAAACATTTTTTTCTATTCAAAAAAAGTTAGTACCCCCACATCAAAATAGTTGTATAAATTTTGCCTTTGATTGTCGAATCGAACCACCGACCAGTTGAGTGTAAACGTTTGCCACTTCACCATGGACGATGACTTTCCTTGAAAAATTGAATTTTTGAAAAAACTTCTATTTTTGAGTAAAAATTCGAATTTTCACAAAAATTTGAAGAAAATCAATTTTTTAAAATGAAAATTTGTTTTTTGGAAAAAAATCGATTTTCACAAAAAATTAAATTATTTGAATTTTTAGACGAAATATCAATTTTTCGGCAATTCGATTTCACAAAAATCTTTTTTTTATAAATTTTTTTGTAAAAAATTGAATTTTTAGATTTTTCAAAAGAAAATCAATTTTTTGAATAAAAAATGAAAAAAAAATAATCTAGAGCCAAAATTAGGCGTATGCAAAAAATATTGAACAGGACGGGATTCGAACCTGAGCCGTTTAGCTGAAATATCAACTTGCTAGCCATTTTGCTATGAGCGAGAGAAATTGCATTGTTTTTTAAACAGATTTAATGCGTAGATTAGACTTGTTTGCCTTTCAAATGTCGCAACTTTTTACGTCATTTTTGATTGACCTTTGTACCCATAAATTTTGTGATAGGCGGAAAAAAATGAAGCTCTCTTGCCTCTCGAAAGTGACTTGGCTTAACGTGACTCTCGTTGTGGCCACCCTTGTTGTCTCCGAGAACACAAACGGCAAAAGGCCAAGCCCTGAAGACTGCTACACTTCTGGCTCTCGAACGAGTAGCTCTTCCTCCTCCTCTTCCCGGCTGCTTTTCTGTTGTCCTTTTTCATCAATAGAATATGTGTTCTGTCCCCCAGCCAACTATCCGATCTCGAAGGCAATGAGCGGACTTTGCACTAATACGCTTCTTCTTCTTTTTGTCTATCATTTTGTACACGACGACGAACAATTACTCGAACGACCGGACTTTAACCAATTCTCGTTCTTCCCTGGTGGCGGGAGTGGAAAACTTTTCATGCTTCTTCAACGAGATTTCATTTTCACGCGATTTTGATTATGAATAGTTATATCCGGATAATTTGCGTGCCTATTTTTTTACATTTTTTCTTTGAATTTTTGCTTTTTGAATTTTTTTATTGAAATTTGAATGTTTCTAAAAAATTCAATTTTTAATAAAAAATTCAAATAATTGATTTTATTGGGAAAATAGTTTTCTCAATAAAATCAAAAAATTATTTTTTGGGAAAATTGAATTTTTGGCGAACATTCAGTTTTTAAAAAATTCGAAAAATTGATTTTTTGGTTTTAAAAATTGAATTTTTGCTCAAAATAGAATTTTTTTTACCAAAATTCGATTTTTTCGCAAAAATTCAAACCATTGATTTGTTAGTGAAGAATTGAATTTTTTGTTCAAAAATCAAATTTTTTGTCAAAAATTCAATTTCTACCCAAAAAATAAAAAATGTTTTTGATAAAAATTCAATTTTTTGCTCAAAAATCGAATTTTGGCCAAAAATTCAATTTTTTATAAAATTCAAAAAAGTGCTTTTTGTGAAAAAATTAATTTTTCTCTCAAATTGGTTTTTTGTCAAAAATTCCATTTTTCATAAAAATTTAAAAAATCGAATTTTGCCTAAAAAATATAATTTTTGATCAAAAATCTAATTTTTCTTCAAAATAAATTTTTTTAGTGAAAATTGAGTTTTTGCCACATTTTTGCATTCTTCGTTCATTTGAAACCATCTTAATTTTGTAATTTTTATGCAAATTTTTGTATTTTTTCTTAAAGGGGGATAATTTATCGCGACAGGATCTCCGACGAAAAAAAATTTTTTGACATTTTTCAAAAAAATGACATTTCTAGGGGTAATTTTATGCAAGAAATCGATTCCGCGCATTCCCGAAGCATGAAAACGCTTCCATGACCTTGATTCAGGGAATGGGGTGGGTGTATTGAAGCGAAAATCAAACATTTTCGGATTTTTATGAGAAAACCGTCGATTCTTAGGTTTTTCTAAGCGGGGAATCGATTGCGCGCACTCCCGAACCGTGAAAACGCTTCCATGATCTTGATTCAGGCAAGGTATCGGTGTATTGAAGCGAAAATCAAACATTTTCGGATTTTTATGAGAAAACCGTCGATTCTTAGGTTTTTCTAGG